>CAHIKZ030004896.1:5000000-5185000 GCA_903632075.3 Acanthosepion pharaonis | reverse complement strand
GATCTCTCTTTGACCTCGAGGCATATACCAAAAAATTATCAGTAATAATTATTCATTTTATTTAATGGTAGAAATTCTTTTAATCCTTTCCTTCATTATTGTTTCTCAATAAGATTCATTTTAGCTTTACCTTTTGTCAATGCTCTTTCAGTTTCTGTTTGAATAATAATAATAATACATAGAAAAATTTCACTAATAATTTAGCTAATAATAATGCATTAAAAATGAATTAATATACATTTTCATTGAATTGGTTGACATCCTTAATGAAAAATATGTCTGATGAGCAAAGAGCATTGATATTTGGTTGGAAATTAGTGAGTTTTAGTTGTAAGCCACTAAAATTTATTTATCAACCCATTTTTGACCTCCTGCCCTGGGTATTTAATCAAAGGCGTAACAGTGACTAAAAATGGGGAGAAAACTACTACCAGAGAATCAGTAGTTTAAATCACAGACAAATTATATTTACACCCAGCTCACAGTGGGAAGGCTGCTTAGACTTAATATAAGTGGTCACAATCACTTTCAAATATTAATCTAAATATGCTCTGCTGACTACTGTGCAGAACTCTTAATAAATAATCCAACTTGTGTTTTTGTCATTTAAGTGATTTTTTTGTATTATTGGAAAACATTTAAATCGTCAATTGATGATATCTACTGATCTCCAATGAAACCTCAATTGATGATGTCTGTTGTTTAAGGGTCAAAGGGCATATGAATAAATTCTCTTCCTGTACTGAAGAGTTTAGTTTAAGCTGTGTCAAAATCTTTTCAGAAATCTTAACCCTGTTCATATTTTATTAACAAATAATTCTTTTATAGAAACATGAGCGGAAATATTTCTGGACTCTTTAGATTAAATGTGAAATATATCACAGTTTAATAATTAAGTACTTCCACATTAAAAAAATTTTCTGGTCTTAATGGCTGAAAAAAAATTCACATTTCTTTTAATGTAACTATATATGAACATATAGATATCATTTTTATATACATAATCTATTATACAGTTTTATGGCAATGATAATGGTAATATCAGTCATTTTCTTATGTGGAAACATTTGGCATTAATTGACTGAGCAGCCAGTGCTACTTTCAATTGAAATTTATAAAATCTTTCTCTTAAAACAATTTTTCAGGAAAATATCTTTCTCAAGTTCACTGTTATTGTTCTTTCCAGTATTGATGGGGAACTCCTTTCTTAACCTTTTTGTTTGAAGTAGTGTAGAATGTCAGCATCTTGGTTATGTTATTATTTTCTCTTTGAGTTACATGTGCTATCCATTTTAGGTGTTGCAGCTTTTGAAAGTCCTATTATTTGATACTGTTCTTTGGGATTCTGTAGTGCCAGTCCATGAGGTTTGAAGGACTACAGGCTTCATTTGATAGAAGCCATTTTTAATCATTGATCTGAGAAAGTGATAGTATACAGTTGGCAGTTTAAATATCATGGTAATCAACAATGGAGGCATATTACTAACTTTTAGTAGTGTCTTCTTTTTTGCATGGTTGAACAGTTTAAATAGGTTCTTCCTTTGCAAAAATAATTACACATATTTACATCTAATAACTTCTTCCTCTTAGAAATAGACACACCTCATATTATGTTGACATTTTCCAATATTACTGTTGTTGCTGCTATAATCCTATTATAATTGTGCTTGTCCCTCCCTTTGTTAGTTTGCATGACCATTACGCCCTGGACTATAATCAACTATTCCATTTTGATTGTGTGGAAAGAAGGGAAAGGACATCACTTGATTTCAGTGAGAAAGTGGAAGAAAAAAGAAAGAAGGCTCGATAGAGATGTTTAATGTCTCCTGCCAATACCTCATAATACCTGTTTTGTTTGTGTGGGAAAGCAAAACACATATCAGCAACACTACTTGGTTTCAAAGAGAAAAATGAATGAAAGACAGAAAGAAGGGATATAGAAGTGTTTAAGGGTGAGTTCAGTGAAATGGAAAAACTTGTCAATTTCAAATCTCATTTGTACTGAGTGCTTAACATAATGATAGCATTCATATTTATGATTGTTATTGCAATATTTTCTTAAGGTTGTTAAGCTCAAATATTTAACAATGTGATAGGAGAATTTCTATGGAAATTTTATTGTCACAGAACTCACCATGATTGAATAAAATCATTAACTTAATTCTTAATATTCATCAGAAAATTCCAATGGGAAAACTGCTAAATTTACACGGGTATTTCTACTTAAAATTATTGCAATTGTAATTAACAATATATTCTATGAAACCTATATAATATTTTTTATTTATTCCAGATATATTCCAAGAATTTGCAATATTAAAAAAAAGAATCTCTGATTGGTAAGTTTGAATTTCTTTCATTTTAATATGTACAAAAATGCAATGCTGATGACTCAAAAAGATGTTTTTACATTATTGCTGACTTGAGCTGGTTTATAACCTTAGGAATCTGAGTTCAGAACATTGCCAAAGACCATGTGTCCCATAAAATCTAGAATGATTGTATGATAAATAAGATTCTAGATGTATATATCTCTATCTATAAAAGGCAGGATGTGTGTATGTGTGTAACGAATGCACGGCTGCAATTTTTGACGGATTTGCACCAAAATTTACATGCACATGCTCCAAGTTAACGGGAAGGCCAAGACTGATGTTGCCTTTCCCAACTCCCATCGATAGTGGAAATAATCGATTTTTTCATGCTTCTACGGCAGTTTTTATGTAGTTTGCGGCCATTTTCTACTGGCCAGAATGAGAACCTATAGCTGGCTGCCATGAATAGGCAGGAAGATTCTATTGGCCAGTGTGAGAGCCAACAGCTGACTGACACGAATGTTAACTAGCATGCTAGCATGCAAAAAAAAAAGTCGATAGCTGCATTCATCACAAGTGGGAAAAATTTAAATCTGCATGGCACTTGACTCCAATTGGCTCATTCACTTGCTTAAACTCAACGTTGATTCTGATTCCGCAGAACTGGGTTGGGTGTGAAAAAATATTTGTTGTTAACATTCTTTTTCATTTGGTTTTTCCAGTTACGAGTCCTTTTTTAAAGCTGATCGTTTTGTGTTCATTTTGTTTAGTTCTTTTTTTCAGAACAGATTTAATGTTTAGTATAGAGCTTAGAAAAAATTTGCAGTGTGAGATAGGCAAGAAGTAAGGCATGTAGCAACATCAGCACGGCAAAGGGCACTCCTTTAAAGGCAAGGAAGGGCAAAAATATTTTAAGTCAAGTGGTAGCGATTGCTGTATGAGTCATATGATTTTGAATCAAGCACGAGCAACACCGAGCTATACTACTAGTGTGTATATATATATATATATATATATATATAGTGATAGATTATATTATGGGCATATAATTGAGTGTTTAGAGCATTAGCATTCCAACCATAAGAGCCAGGTTCAAATCTCACGACGGTTGATTAGTTAAGGAGAGGTGACTTTTTTATAATATTGACTTGAGGAGATAATCTCAGTGTCTTACACCATTGGGAAGTGCCTGAAAGCCATACCATGGGTTGACCCAAACCTTGTGAGTGAAATTTGGTAGACAAAACTGTTCACAAGTCATTGTTGGTTGTGCTAGCATGTTGTCACAAATTCTTACTTAATGGGAAGATAGAAACTCTTAGCTTTACTTGCCAATCTGTCTAAAGATGGTGTCTTGACAAAAACACTATGTGATAAGGTTTGGCCAATCAGAGTTCAGCTTATTACTATATAATTTGGCTGTGGAAAAACAGGAAAGAGTCTGATTTCCACTTCTTTCATCAATGAAAGAAGTTTAGTCACAGGGATTTCAACCCTGCTACAGTACCTCCTTCATTGCACTAAAGATAAAGAGTTATTTGATACTGATGACAGCATAATAGTAGAATGCAGGGTCTGGGCAATTTTTGTCTTTGGCCCATATGTACATTCATAGGCACCCCACATTAAATGGACCGTGTGTCATATCTTGCCTCTGTAGGGGGTGGAGAAGGTGAGTATTGGTATTCAGACCTCCATGCTGAAATTACACAAATGAGACTGTTACCCAATGTAGTTACTTGTTAATATTTTGATTGGTTTAAATTAAACAGTGAATATCTGTGGCCAATAACATAACAGAACATGAAGGGGTATTGTCTTGTGTGAATATACATTTTATTTATTTCTTGGTTATGATGTAAAGTTGTCAAAGAACTTACATTTTCTTTTCATTTGTCTTAATACTATTTTCAACTTTGATGGGATCTATAATTTTCTTGCCAAAAATACTAGCTCAAAAACATTACTCAACCTCCCCCATGTTGTAAATTCATGTTGACTGACTATTTTCATGAAAGACAATCTCTAGCCCAGCCATTATGTCTATTCAATGTAGTTTGATATCCATCATTAAAAATTACTGATGGGAAATAAGTTTTCATGTACTTCATCACCCAACTATATGTTTCTGTTGGCAATGTTTACTTAAAGGTGATAGTTTAGTTGCTTTCTTGTCTTTAGTCAATGCTCTTAATATACTGCATCTTTCTTCTGTTTACATTTACAACACCAGTTTCTTCAAATATTTTCTTAATGGGCAACCCACTTTTCTTGCTTATTGCCCTTTTAAGTTAAAGCTAGTTTTTTTTTATCTTGTCAGTGATTTCAATTTCTTTTTTGGTTGTTCAATTTTTTTCAAAATTTCCAACCTTGTCATCTCATCACTCAATAACTTTACAATATCTTGTTTTTCTTTTGTGTTTATATCTTTCTTATGATCCATGGCAATTTTAATATATCTAAAATTAAAAAATAACTATCAATAACTATATTATACATATTTATTTACAATCAGATACAAAAATGTTGCAGAATAAAAATCTAACACCCACCCAAACAAATTATTGTAAATATCTATATAAATAAAATAGTATGTCTGTCTGTCTGATACCTTTTCACTTGAGATCCATCCAACTGATTTTGACCAAACTTGGCACATACATTGTAAGAGATAGGTTCTTAGCATAAAAATCAATAATTTTTAAAAAAATACCTGATACCTCATTTTTATTTCTAGCGAAAAACTGCAAAAAACAAAAAATCGATTTCAGCACAAATTTTAAACTAAAATCTCCCTCAATTTTCAAGCAATCTAATACAAACTTCACTCAATTGTAGACAATAATAAGTTGATTGTTTAACAGTCATTTAACTTGATAATTGGGTCCACCCATATAATGAAAACTTGCAAATAGCGAAAAATGGCAATTTTTACTGTTTTCTTTCTTATTTTTTATGATCTTTCGACCAATTTTCATCAAACTTAACAATTGCATTATACATGTATCCTCTTTTACATCCCTGGTAGCACACTGACAAATTGAATTTCAAAAATTCCAAAATAGTTGTGGTTTGAAGTGGGTCTTCATGTTGCCTGTTTTACCCCTTCATGTCCTCAGCTAACTTTGATTGAATAAATTCAGACTGTTATATCAGTAACTGCATTAATTCAAAATGTTTTTTAATAAAAGTACTTTAAAGTAATTGAAGATAGACTCTGTTACATCTAAATATGATACTGTTTTTGCTACATTTTAATTGAATGCTTTTTTAGATCGACCAGTTGGGTATGGCTGCTACTTTCTAATAAAAACAGATATAAGCTGAAATTCATATAGTATATTTATAGAATATATTTGGAAGATTTTACTTTCAGTTGGTTAATACCAATTTTATTGTGAAAACTGTGTCTTGCATAATAAAATCTTACATAAACCAGCCTTGAGTATTTCATTTTGTTGTGTCAAATGACATGGTTATGAGAAAGACTTTAATGACTTTGATAAAAGCTAAATTGTTATGTCCTGGAGACTAGTTCTAAAGTGGCACAGCACTTTGGCATACTGTGATAAGTCCCTATTGACATTGATCTAGGGATAGAAAAATTGGACAACCAAGACTGATGTGAGAAGTAAACAGTGGTTTTCTCATCAGGTATGAGCCAGTAGAAGGGTTACAATGGCATAAGTTGCAGATAATCAAAGTGAAGGAAACAACACACCACAACATACTATACATTAATCCTTTTTACATAAGTAAAGAGTACCCATGCTAACCAAAATCCATCACTGAAATTATCTTCAGTGGGAACACAAGCATTGAAACTTGAACTTTTATTAACGGAAAAAAGTTACCATGGGTATTGCTTTCTCTTAAATAAAATTGATTCATCCTAGGGTAGATGACACCAAGGTTCATTTTAGAAAAATACAACAAACTAATCGGGGAGCTTTGCACAATGTACTGCTGTGAAATAGTTGATTCTGTTATTCCTATAAAAGGTACTTTGCTAGTTCCTTCAACAGTGAAAACAAGAGACACATCTTCATGGCAGGATATTTTACAGTGGCAGTAGCATTTTTCAGCAGGATAAAGTGCCCTGCTATTTTTCATCAATGTACAGGAATAGTTTATGAACAAGACTTCACTGTTGTAAATTGGTAAACAAATTCTCTAGATGTCAATTCCATTGAGACTTACAAAAGTTTTACTACAAACTTGCAGTAAAAGACCTACTGCTATCATCTTTGCATTGTATTTAAAAGAAAACATAGTCTATACCTGAATAGGTAAGAGCAGTTTTGTAGGAACATGAAGAAATAACACCTTTTTAAGTAGATTATTATAATGGTCTAGCTGATCTGTACATATATATATAAACCAGAAATGTTACGCATTATATAGATTATATTTTTTCTTCTCTGGTTTTAACACATTTTTAGGACATTTCTGTTGGATAATAGAATCTGAGTTATAGAACTTTGCTTTTTCTGTCTTCCTCTATTATTTTTCTTGAAAAATATTAAAGACTTTACAGTTGCACAATTGTGTGATAATTTTTTAGATTTTGGAAAATCTATCCACCATTTAAAAGATAAAACAATAGCAATATGCTAAAAATTAAACTAACCTGTTTTTTTATTCTAGATGATAAGTATTGAGTGAAATGTCATGGATAACATAAATACAATGCAAAAGTACTGCCTGAAATTTAAGGATTCACCATTTGAAGAAAGCAGATGCTTTATAGTTTTGTTGTTTTACTTGTGATTGGACCTGTTAGGAATTTATTATATTAAATGTCTTGTTTTGGTTTTGTTTATATTTACATTTCCAATGAGAAAAAAATATTTTCTTCTTTAGAAGAAAATATTCTTAGCTTGCTGCCCTGCCATCCAGCTGTTGTTATGGCAACATATGACTCTGAATCAACATGCTTCTATAATATAAAATCAATATTCCTATACTCTTTATTATATATATATTTTACAGCAAAAAAACAAAAATTACCTCAACATAGGGGATAGTCTATTTCAAGCCATTCTGTATGTGGCTATCATCAGCCCCTTATCTTACCATTTTGGAATCAGGCTGACTCCGTGAGCAAATTAAAAACATTCTGGGCTAGATCCAGACCTGTATTCCTGAAACTTTGGATTCCCAAGTTTACATTACTGCAATTGTTTTTGGTAATTTTTTTTACGTGATTTTTTGCAACAAATTTTTTTGTACAATAACAATTTCCTTTAACTTGGAAATAAAATTGAAAATAACTGAAATTAAATTGCGAAATCCAGTGAAAGTCACCCATGAAATAAAAATAATTGTTTATATGGAAAGTAAGGACCTATGTACATTAAATTATCTTTAAATTAAAGAAGAATTATTGTTGAACTTTTACAAGATAAGCAGAAATATTTATGCAGCGATCAAGTTTGAGTTCTGTAGTTTACTGACTCATATCTGCTTGAAGTGTATCTTAACATAAACAAATGACATCATATATTTTGAAATGGACTAAGTCCGACAATTTTAATATTAATATATTTTCTGTTTATGTTATTTTTATAGATACAAATATTTAAGTAAATGCTCTGTTTATAATGTGTCAGAGGACACACATTTTCTATGAAATTTACTGGACATTCATGCCAGTAAATGTAGTTAATAATGTTTATTATAAACAGAGCATAGTATTTACTTAAATATTAGTATCTATAAAAATAACGTAAAAAACAGAATACATATATATATATATATATATTTTACTGTACTGTTTGTATTGACCACTGTTGTTTTTTTTTTTTAAATAAAAATAATTGCTAAGAACACCAGATTATAAATCTTACTGTTCTTTCTTATTATTTTAATATGTGTGCGTGTGTGTGTGTGTGTGTGTGTATATATATATATATATATATATCACACATTGAGTGCTGATACTAATAAAATAGTGCTCATTGTATATAAACAGAGCTAAAATTTATATTAATAATAAATATACATTTTTTCCTCACCTGTATCACAACTCTAAATTTCATGCATGATGCAATCATCAGGTGCTGATTGAAAAGTGACTGTTGTATAAGTTTAATATTGATATTTATAATGTACTGTAAAGATAGTGGAGCAGTCATTTATTTAGAGAGGGGGATGTTTATACATCAACAATGATCATGGTAGATTAGATTAGATTTTTTAAGGATAGATTTAATAAAGGTTGGTGATGTAATATAGTGTTTTTGACATAAGTTTATAGTTGTTAAAAGTTTTTTATGAGGACTCCCTGGAAGTATTTTTGCCATAAATAATTATGTTTGTTTTTAATTAGGGTGGCATTTTTAAAATCAAAGTTATGGCAAGCCTTGTTCCTGTGCTTACAAGTAGATTTAAATGATTGTCCCAACATAGGTCTCTGTTGTGTTCACAAATGTGGGCTTTTAGATGTCTCTCCAATGTAAGTTTATCTACATTACAAGCATTTTATTTGATAAATCTCTGTATCTGAACAAGAAAGTTGGTTCACTGTGTCATGTGAGACAATCTTTCTCTCCAAAATCTATCATACATATCTATAATTCTTCCATTTGTCCATGCCTAGAATATTGCTGCCACATATGGTCTAGTGTCCTTGCTATTTACCTTGAGTTCCTTGATAAAATCCACAGAATTAGCAATATTATTGGTCCTGATCTGGTGGCTCAGATTCAGTCACTTTTCACCGCCATAAAGTTGCTTCACTGTGCCTTTTCAATAAATATTTTCATGATAATTGTTCAGATTATCTCTTTCCTATGGTACCTAGACTTTTTGAATTTAAGTGCAATACTAGACTGGCATCAAGATCTCATCAATTTACAGTTGAGCTGGCTAGATGTTGCCATAAATTTTATACTAACAGTTTCTTTTCTTACACTTCTTTGCTTGTGGAACTTCCTTCTAGCTCCGTGCTTTCCAGCCAACTGCAAAAATTTAAATGCAATATCAATTGCTATCTACTGTCCTCCTGATTAATCTTTTCTCTTCCTGCTCAGTATTAATGTTTCTGTTCCTAATTCTCCCACACTCAGTAACCCCCTTGTGTCTAGTGGCTTTACTGCCTTGTATGGGGTGAAACTGATTAAAAAAATTAGAAAATACGTAGCTATATATGTTTGTATTTATCTTCCTATATTTTTCAAATCTATTATAGTCCATATTTCTGAAATTACCAATCAGTTTTTCTTCATTGTCTCTTTCAATTAGTTTCCATTTATTAATTGTCTTTTACTGTTGCTCACCCATTTATTTAGATTATCTTACTCTCCTCTCTTACAAAGGTAACCATGTACTTGTTTGAGACATTTGGTGGGGGTGGTGAGGAAATAAAGTGTATTTTTTCAGTTCACCTGTTGGTAAGAGTTAAAAGTCATTTTTGCTCTAAAATAATTGGGCACCTCAAAAAGATAAAAAAATGTTTATATCTATTTTTTTCCCATTTCTATTATTTCTTTATTTTTCTCACCATTTCTCATTTTCCTGTATAGCATTTAATTTTCTTTTAATTTTTTTATTGTTCTTTCAGTTTTAAGAACCTAATTTTTTTCTTCAGTTTCTAGTTATTTATTCTTTCTTCAGTAAACCATAAATTTTCAACTTCCTTTTTAATTCATTTCCAAATTTGAAATATTTCACTTCATTTACTCTTTCTCTTAATAAATCCAGCACAACTAGAAAACGCTTTTGTTTTTTTTTCCTTCTTTCCCTTGTCTTTCTGCTATTGATTTGCCTCTGTTCTGCAATCATATTTCTGTTCAGCTTTAGAAACCATATGTCATTTTCAAGATGTCAGTTAATCTTTTGAATCAGTACTTTAAAAATAAACAATGAAAGAAATAAACTGAAATATGGTCAGAATTCTATTCCATTTCCAGAATTTTTGTTTCTCATTGTAAAATGGATGTTTTAAATCCATCAAGGATTTATCTATTGCTGTATTGATAAGAATACCATATATACATAGGCAACAAAAAAATTTTTCATAAAAAATACACTTTCAGTTGGTTCATCAATAAGTCTGTATCCTGATGATGATTATATAACTATTTTTCAATATTACCTCTTTCCTTATCATAACACTTAATTCACTGGTAAATATTACCATATATATAGTAGTATATATGACCTCCCACCATTTCAACAGGAAGAATTTTAAAAAAATTGTTCCTTAAATATCATTCATGTTTTTGTTTAGTTCAGTTCAAAACAAATTTCTTTTTATGCATTTATATTATCAAAATAATTATGAAATTTTTAATATTTTAGAGAGATGGCCTCAAATATGATAATCCCATCAATCAAACACTATACAATGAAAATCTTAAGCTAGAATTCAGCTAGTAATTCATTTGCAATGGTTGGTGGAGATAGATTTATCTTACTATACCAATATAACTTTATAACACCAATGATATGGTAACTCATTGTTGAGAGAAAACATATTTACAGAAACTAGAATTCAATAATAGTCCATGCAGTAAACTGAAAATATATTGCAAAATATAGAAAAAGAAAGTGAAACGAGGTCTTACTGGTGTGATGGCTTTGTCATACATTGTGTCAAGGATGTTAGTTATTTAGTCATGACACATAATACAATAGTGAATATTACCATATTTGATAGCATATAATACATCTTCCCACCATTTCAGCAAGAAATGTTAAGAAAAATTATAACTCGAACTTTGTTCATGTTCTCTATTTGGTTAAGTTTAAAACAAGTTTATTTTTGTGCATTTATTACCAAATTTATGAAATTTTAATATTTTGAAAATGGAAAATGGGTTTTATGTATACAAATATGATAATTACATAGATCAAAAATATTTTACAGTGAAAGTTTTAAATTAAAATTCAACTAGTAATTCTGTTGGAAATGCTGGTGAAGATTAATCTTACTATGCCATTATTGCATTTCTATACCCATGATATGGTAACTTATTGTTCATGGATAAAAACAAAGACATGTATGTTTGAGAGAAATCATTGTATATACATATTTACAGAAACTAGAATTAGACAATAGTGCATACAGCAAACTGAATATGTATTAAAAGATATAGAAAAAGAAAGCAAAATGAGGTCTTCCTAGTGAGTTGATTTGGTCATATATTGTGTCAAGAGTACAGGAAGTTTAAAATAGATATGATGACACTCTAAAGAACTGGTACCAACTCTAGCCAGATTGTCATGTGATGTATTTCTTTGTATTACTCTTTGACATGTGCATAAATCATAGCTGATTCAAGGGCAGATAATTAAGTTTTCTAATGCTACAGTTCTATGGATTTATTGATACACCTTTGTATAAACATTCTCCTATCTCTAGCTATACCTCCACTACATTTACTTACTCATAATTGTTGTACTCCTTGTTTTGGAAGGAATGAATTTTAAAATTTAGATAAAAATAAACTACATCCTGCAGCTAAGTCTCTGATCAGGAAGTTTTGAAGAGCATGGAACCACCTCTTAATTGCTGTGGTTCCCAGGTTCAGCCTGACCTGGGGTGGTAGCACCTGTTAGGGTCCCAACTATGGGCAAGTAGTTAACACCCAAACTGGGGTCAAAACACTATGAAAGTATAAAAATACATTTTCAATCAACAAAATCAAAAATAAACAATGTGCATACGCAAAATGAAAAATATAAAATGGCAACAATTTACTCATTGCACCCTGTAGTCTATCCAATTTAGTGTCTTTTTCTTTTTATCACTTTTATTATTAAATATACTACATTTTAATAATAGAAGATCTGTCAAGAAAGGTGAAATGTTGTAAGCACCTGAACATAAATTTTTACTGTGGATGATCTAGCAATTAAAGCATTTTCTATATATCCACTTTCATATTATTAAATTGCTTTCCCTTTTTATTAAAGTAGCCTTTTTTTAAATCAAAATTATGGTCAAACTGATTAGTGAGCAACTAATGCATTGATCAGTAAAAAAAAATCATGTGCTTTCTATGATATCAGAGCCATATTAAGAAGCTTCAAAAAACGTCAAGAAAAAAAAGAAGAAAATTAGTATGAAACATTGAAATAGATGCAATAATACCATTGTGAATTAGGAATATAAACTCTGAAAAGTTAGAATATATAACTGTTTAAAAAATATCTCACTTATTCTTAGAGTGGAGACTGTTAGTAAAGAATTCCAAATAAACATATAAGGAATAAAGAAAGGCAAGCAAGAAGTCTGTTATAATACACAGCTAGAAGGATATTGATGCACAAAAATCTTTTTTTAATGTCTATTTTGTGCTTATCAATTATTTAATGAGAGTATTTGTGTTGCATTTCAATTCAGTAGCATCAATAGCCAGCAGTAAGAGAGATTGTTGCAAAACATCGTTTCTATTGTATTGTTAAACAAATATAAACAATACTCACTAGTAGACTAATTGATTAGGTTGGTTGATTTTAATAACATCAACCCTTGTTGGGTTATTGTCAAATTTGGTATGGAGAACCAGTAAGGATTGAACTCATTAGTCAGTAGTCATGGTCAGCCAAACTAGCCTCACTAACCATTGCTTCATACTAAGGAGCTTGAACTAATATGTACAGTTGTGGTGTAATCATGTAAGTTCCAATACTATTTATAAACATCTGTTTATAAACCATGTTTTTTTTTTGCTCAGAAAGTCTTAGAGACTTTCAGATTTGTAGAATTATTTTTTTTAATGTGATCTCCCTTCAGGACAGGCAATCAAGACTCTCCATAGATTTGTTTTCTTTATTACCTGTGAATCACCATGACTTATTGGGAAGTATAGTGGAATAGTTTCCTGTTACCTTCTCTATGGTTTTGAATTCACTTATCCTTCTCCTATACTAGCTGACACTCAAGCCGACAATAACACAGTCTGCCTTATTATTTAATCACATTCATAAATTCATGCCTTTCATGGATGGAAGTGTCAATGGTTAAATGTGCTCAAGTAATCCAACCAGCAATAAACAGTGTAGATTAATCCAATAACTGTAGAAGACAGAAATTTCTGTCATTGCTATTATGAATTATAGGTATTTCTGATACAGTTAATGGGTTAGGATGTGATAGCATTAGAACTCAAACATGCACATTTCTATGTGATTTTTTTTTATCAGTGAATTAGTTTCCTAACAAATAAAAATATTAATAACTTCATTTATTTCTATTCCTAATGCTTATTGTCATAAGTTCAATTCCTTAGTTATTCAACTAATTGATTAATTTTTATATACAACATTTAAGAAAGACTTTCCATTAAGCAAAGGTTATTGTGGCCGTTTATATTTCTGAGATGACGCATTGCAACTATTTACACTATTTACATTGTTCAGACTATTGTCCTCATCTTTGTTGTCATATTCACAACATTTTGGCCGTTGTACACTCTGACCTTTTTCAGGTGATTGGAATTTTGAACTAGAACAATCTACCCTGGTGGACAAAATAAAGTGTTCAGTTCACCTGAAGAATGACTAAAATGGTGTAAATATGACAACAAAAGTGAGGTCAACAGTCCAAACAATGTAAATAATGTAAATAGTTATTATAGCTATATTTTAAAAAAACTGTTGCACCCACTATGCACCAATAAAAATAGTTAAATGCCTGAATAAGGCTTTGAAATTGATAGACATCATGTTTGTGAATTAATACAAGACAAGTTTAAACATATAATCAGAAATGATGCCATTTATCATACTTTGTTCTTTTACAGTTAATCTTTAAACCTGTTAGCTTCGCAAGCAGTGTCATGACAAAGACACAGCCACCTGGTATCACCAATGTAAGAGATGATTCAGTATAGCAAAAATGATATCAACATTACACAAAAAATATAAAAAACATTTCTTTGTTTGTTAAAATAAAATCTTCAGTTCTCAATGAGAGAGATAACATTTTGAACCTAAAAATGCTTATGGATTAAAAGTGAAAGTATACTATATTAATAAAATGTATATTTTCTTGATATTTTTTTTTAGTAATGTTTACCCTATACAAGGCCTAAGAGCCACTCAATGTAGAGGATTACAGAAGGCAGTTGTGTGAGTGGTAAAAGTAAAGGGCAGAATTTATGAGGATATATGTAAAAGATAATGGTTAACCTTAGACTTGAAGAGATTGTAGTGGTTGGGAAAGTATCAGCCTGGGATTCTGTTTCATAGAGCAACAGTTCTCAGGAAGAAGTTATCCAAGTGGAACCTACTCCTAACTAATGGAATATGAAAGAAAAAAAAACTTCCTTTTTAAATTTTGTCGGATGCTTGAATTAATGATAATACTTTTCTCTTACACACATGTTACAAGCCAGTCTTGTCCAATAGTCTATTATTATTTCCATGGCAAATGTTCAGATGATTTTCATTCTTTACTTCCACCAGTTCAGACTTTTACAGCTAGGAGGACATACCATGCTATTTCCACAGAGTTGAATCATCCACATTTCCTCTGTATTATGAATTTAAGAAGAGAGTTCCAATGAACTTTTCCCCAAGAACTGCTATTTTGTAGAACAGGTTCCCTTGTGAATGCTTACTGGATCACGACACTCTTAACCTTCCCAAATTAAGGGTCCGTTATTATCTATCCTCATAAATTTCACTTTTTACTACCTCTTCTGACATTCATATCACACACCTAATTAATTCATAACTCTTTTAACAGTTATCCTCTATCTTGAGTTGTTCTTGAGCTTTACTATAAAAAAAACATTGAACATTCAAAGTCAGGTCTGATAGGATTATATCACAATTTCAATCTATATTTCCGAGATGAAGTATTCTAATTATTTACACTATTTACATTGTTCAGACTGTTGACCTCATCTTTGTTACAATATTCACGGTGTTTCATATGTTGTAAGCTCTTCTTCAGGTAATTGGAATTTCGAACTGAACCCTTTATTTTGTCCACCAGGGTAGATTGTTCATACTTCTTCCAGATGTCTCAGTTATTTCCCTTTAATTCAACTTTCCAAGTTTTTGTTCACCACTGCAGTAGCCAGGTATTGAACTCACAACTCTTTGGGTCAAGTCCAACCACTGGGCCATGGGTCCTTAAGTTTTCAAAAATACAAAAACTTAAGGAATCAGTATATATGCTAGGTCACAAAAATCTGAGCCAGCCAAGCATAGAAATGAATACAATATGGGAACTAGTAATATGGAGTGCTAGAGAAAAGCAATGATCACAGCAAAAATAGTAATATGAGCTCTGGTAAAAAAAGGTTACTGAGGGATTAAGTTTATAAGTCCCAAAACTTCATATACTTATGTCTTTAAGGACAGATGGCCCACTGGATAAAAGCGTTGGTTGGATCCAGTAACTTGACTCAAAGAGTTGTGAATTCAATACCAGCAGTGGTTAAGTTAAAGGGAGATAACAGAGACATCCAGAGGAGGCATGACACATGGAACTAGAAAGTCTACACTGGTAGATGAAATAAAGGGTTCAGTTCAAAATTCCAATCTGAAGAAAAAACATTGTGAATATGGCAACAGTCCAAACAATGTAAATTAAATCGTTAAAATCAGACAGAGTAAGTTAAATGCGCAAAAGTAGTAAATAATGTCTGTTTTATCTTAGTTTGTTTTTCATACTGTTTTTTCCCTTATTTAAACATTGTAGAAACAATAATTCCTGCTATATAACCTGCACCTATAATTTGGCTTGGAATAATTAGAAAAAAAGTATTCAAATTATCCTTCATTCATATTTACATATTAATTTTAATATTTTAGCATGATTTTCATTTGTCATCATAATTTAATCATTTATATTTCATTCTGGAGATGATTGTATCAAACATGGATGTTAGTAGATATGACTGATACTAAATGTATCAGGATATAACACAGTGAATTTTCAGAGATTCTGAGAATAATGTGTCACATTGCAGTAATTCCTACAGTTTTATTCATTAATTCGTCTTGTAACAAGATTTAATGTTTTTAATCCAACAAGCATTTATATTTCATTCAGAATATATCAAACAAAATGCATTTGTAAACATTTAGAATAGCTCTTTACTGGTTATGAATCTTAAATCAGTTAACAAACTGAATTTGATTAATTGAATTATTATTTAGATAAGAATATAATTGTTAGCATATGAATTTTAATCTTACAGGGATTTTGTTTAATATTTTTTTTAATAATCTGGCACTTATCTCCTATACTTTTTTAAATAATTGAACTGTTTTAGAACATATTACAATAAGTTGCCAATTAAAACAATTTGTGTTTTCAGTTAATGGGTTTCAGCAACCCAAGACTTTCAAACCAATGGCTTTAGTAGATTGAAGTAAGTAAGCATTGACATACCACTAAGGAAACTATTAGCTGCCACCCTAAATACTAGAATCTTAACCTCTTCAAATCTAACATCTTTATCCTCATAATCTTTACTAAGCTAAGCACCTCATCTTGTATTCATATCATTCACCTAATTCATAGTAACCACTTTAACAGTCACCATTTACCTTGAATGCATTTTGAGCCTTGTCTTGAATACATTTTAGTATTAAAAAATTTGAAAATAATGGTTTTAGATTTTGATAATGAAATATTTGCATAATCCTAAACTGTAAATGAGGGTAGTATATTTCTCTTTTAAATTTTTAAAGTATTTTAACTTAAATGCATATATTGGTTATAGCAAAAAGCACAAAAACAAGATATATCTAATAATTTGGAATGATTAATGGGGTTAAAATGAATTCTACTGCTTCACTAGATAAATAGTTGGGTGAATAATTATAAATCAATCATGAAATGATTACATTTGTTTTTGTTTGTTGACTTTCTCATTTTTCAAATCCCAAATGGTTATTCTTCACAAGCTGGTCATTTTCTTAGACTTTTGGTATTCCTGTGCCAGGCAAGTGTTACCCTAGAGGCATGGCCATCTGGAATGCCTGTAGTAAGAAACAAATGTTTTAAGGAACCAAGTTTGATAAACAAAGAAGAAAAATCTAAAAGAAAAGAAAGAAATAGTAGTTTCCATCGCAAGAATGATTAGTCTCCATAGAATACAGACAGATTACATTCTTATCTTTCCTGAGCTTGGCAAAACAAATGTGAATTCTTATCAGATCAGAATTGGCATGGTGGTGGTAGAGTAAAGGAAGCACAAATCTGGCTGGAGATTAATCACTTCAAACAGAAAGCATGAAGATACAAATTTCTTCTCTTGAGACATTTTATATACTGTTTGGGAAGCAACCATTTTTTTTTTTAATGATAAACTCTGGACTAACAATTTCATTTTCAAATGAAATCTTGTTTGATTTTTTGAAAAAAAAAACAATTTTTTGTTTGTTGCCATTGTTTATAAACAAATTTTCTAGAAATCTGATGCAACTTAGCTTAGAAAATGTTTTTATCAAAATTTACAAAATTGTATATTAGAAACAAGGAATTATTTTTTTCTATATTTCTATTGAAATTATGTATCAACTGAGCAAATAGGAAATTTATTCATGAGGCAGTTTCAAAGTATAAAAGATAAAAGCAAATTTGTGAAGCATACATGAAGATTTTGAGGAAAACTGAGGAAATATTGCCACTACTGAAGTTAACTAATCTGCTTGTAAATAGGGAAAAATTTAGTGTGGGATAATTTTATCATTCATTAGACATTCCCCTAAGCACAACATTTTTCTTAATTGAAAAATATTGATATTTTAAAATTATGATCTTGTTCATAATATAATTACAGTGTTAAACTGATCCCTGACTTTTTAAAGAGTTTTATTTACAGTTGTCAAGTTTGAAATGGTACCCATGTCATTGATAACTATGTACTACTGATGTTGCCCTTTTTCCCCAGTTCGAATTGTAGAAACATAGAGGAATGATAATTATTTATCTTAAAGGAAGAACAGATATATAGTCATTTTTAGATTTTATTAATTTATTTAAATGACTTTATTTTATTAATATATCTCTGGGCTTGTGAAATCCAATTAAAGGCATGCATCATAATGACAAATTTCTGAATCCACTATTAAATAATATTTTAATTGCTATAGAAAAGTGTGCAAAAAGTAAGTTATATAAAAATCAGTTTAAATCTGAAATTGGGAAAAATGACTAAATCAATAATGATGTGGATACAGTTTCAAACATGTCATTTGTAAATAAAATTGAAGTACTGATAACTGTTTAAAAATTTGAGAATTAATTTTCCAAAGTATTTATATTATGAACAGAACTCCCCAGCTTTTAAAAAGATAAAAAAAAAATATTTTACTTTTATGATAAATGTCACGTTTAGAGCAATATCTAATGAATGCTACGTAATACATTTTTTTTTTTAATCATTTTACTCCTAGCAAGCTGATAATGCTACTAAGATACCAGGGGTTACTGGGAGTGAAAGAGAATGAGACGACGTCATTGAGGAAAAAGAACAATAATGGAACAGGATTCAGGAAGATAGATGATGATTGATGTTGCATTATTTAAATTATTGAAGATCGTAGCTGGCAGGAAAGCAAGGAACCAAAAGAGTTCAACAGGTGAGAAGTGTAAGAAAAGAAACTATTAGAATAGAACTGATGGTTACATCTTGTTATTTCAACAGTAAAACAATGCAACCTAGTTACCAATCTAGTAATACGCTTAAATTCATGCAGTCGAAGTACCAAGGAGGCAAACTCATTCAAACAATTGCCATGAAATATTTATAGAAGAAGTTCAAAGAAGCCATGTTACAGCAGTGGGAAAGTGACTGAAGAAAAGATGCCAGGTCAGGACTGATGACATTGCAGATTCTTTGGATTTTGTCAAGAACCTTGAGATATATAGCAGAAATACTAAACTAGATGTGGTAGTAATACTCAATGCCCAGATGTATTGTAGACTTATAAATGTGTAAAATAGATTCTGGTGAGAATAATTGTTTAGCATGACATAATGAATGAATGAACTTTCTTAGCTGCTGACATAGCACTTGGTTAAATATACTCACTCCACTTCATGTCAGTGTAAAATATGAAACCAAGGAGGCACAATGATTTGCTCCCCTGGAGTTTAGCCATGCTGATGGATGGCAAAAATGGTTCTCTATGATGATTAAAAAATATCAGTTTAATTTCGGAGGTGTTAAAATTAAGCTATTTCTTGTTCTAGTTAACCTAGATTGAAGGACATTTTTGAGAGCAGCCGCCAGTTTTACTTTGACCTATTGAACTTACTATTAATCACCTCAAGAAAAGAATCTGTCAATGATGAGATACTGCAACACACATGATTAGAAATTGTGCATTGTCTAGATATTTTGTGTGCAACCAATGGAGCCCATGTGGAAGCATTCTAATGTATTTACATAGAAATATATTTGTTTATCTAAATTTTTCCATAAACACTGTAGAGTTACCTTCATTTTTTTTTCCATATTTCATGAATTTTTTAAATTAATATATACAGTATTCTATCATTTTTTTTTCCATATTTCATGAATTTTTTAAATTAATATATACAGTATTCTATCATTTTTTTTTCCATATTTCATGAATTTTTTAAATTAATATATACAGTATTCTGAGTTTGTCTATATTTCTGAGATGAGGTATTATGTACAGTATTTACATTAGTCGGACTATTGTCCTCATCTTTGTCGCCATATTTGTCCCAACGTTTGACCGTTGTGCGCCCCGCCTTCTTCAGGTGGTTGGAATTTCAACTGAACCCTTTATTTCGATCGCTGGGGTAGACTGTTCTAATTCCACGTGCCATGGTTTCATGGCACAGTGGATAAAGGCGTTGGTTAGATCCAGTGACAGACCCAAAGAAGGTGAGTTCAATTCCTGGTTAAGGCAGTGGAGAACTTTCAGAGGGAAAATTAGCAGGAGATAACTGATAACTGACATCCATCAAACATGGCACGTGGAATTAGAACAGTCTACCCCAGCGATCGAAATAAAGGGTTCAGTTCGAAATTCCAACCACCTGAAGAAGGCCGGAGCGCATAAACGGCCGAAACGTTGGGGACAAATATGGCGACAAAGATGAGGACAATAGTCCGACTAATGTAAATACTATACAGTATTCTATCTTTTTTTTTTTTTGGCTCATCTTTAGTTTTGGTGGCAAATGATCCCCTGGTTCCACTCAACCAGACTATAAGCATTTCACTACTTGACTCAGGGATTGAACTCACTGCCATCAGATAAACTGCATATACTCAACTGATGCAATGAACTAGTGGATATAAATCTACCAGTACATTGCTCCCTAATATTTCATTGTTTGATTATCTTACAGAAAAATAGGTATCGAAAAACAGAGGATATGGTGGCTAAGACATTCTTGCTTGTATACTTTAACTTGTTTTCACAGTATGAATTTTTTATGTTGTCTTCATAATTTCACAATTTGACAAAAATGTAATGTGTATGTCTGTGCATACATTTTGTACCATTATTTTATTTTAATGTTATTAGCATTACTATTTTTCAATGGAAAAACTCAGTTTAAAATTTTAAGAAATAATTATCAATAACTAGCAGCCATATCCAACTGGTTGATCAGAAAAAGCATTCAATTAGAATGGAACCAAAACAGTATCATGTTTAGATGTAACAGAGTTTTTTCAATTAGCTTAAAGTACTTTCATTAAAAGACATTTTGAATTAATGCAGTTACTGATATAGCAGAAGTAGTCTGAATTTATTCAATCAAAGTTAGCCAAGGACATGAAGGGGTAAAAAAGCCAACGAAAGAAAGCAGTAAAAATCACCATTTTTCGCTATTTATGCAGGTTTTGATTATATGGGTGATTGGGTGATTATATGGTTATCAAGTTACATGACATTTAAGCAATCAACATTGTTGTCTACAATTGAGTGATGTTTGTAATAGATTGCTTGAAAATAGTGGGAGTTTTTAGTTTAAAATTTGTGTTGAAATCAATTTTTCATTTTCCATGGTCTTTTGCTAAAGGTAGAAAATAAAAATGAGGTATCATTGAGCTTATCATGATGTAAGTAACCTATATACCGAATTTATAGATTTTTGATCGGTTCTATCGATTATTGATTTTTAAAAATTATTGATTTTTTATGCTAAGAACCTATCTACAATGTATCCTCTGTTTTATATATATATATATATATATAGATATACAATGGATCCTGAATAGTTCTCAGCTCAACTTACTTCCCAAAATCAGTAATTCAGTTACCAAACATAATAATACAGATTTTGAAAATTAGGCCAGGCTGAAAACTTTTCAATCCCTTCTCATAATTATTGTCTTGGTCATAAGTCACTTAATATATATTTTGTTTTTTGTTTGTGTGTTTGTATGTGTTTTCTCTGTAAAATTTGAACTGTTTAAGAAGTAGTTTCTGTCTGACTGCTTTGCCATAATAATTTGTGATGACAATACCATTCTACTGTTACTGGTTAAATTCAGCACACTCTTGAAACAAGGATTCTTGTTTTTTCTATTTCCTGCCTTAATTGCAGAAAGACATCTTTGATACTCCAAGTCAATCTAAACGAGATACAGTGGTTTCCTTTGTTATTAGTGAATTATACAATAAAGTCGTTTATGCTTGAAAATAAAATTTAATTTAATTTTTTAATTTAATTTTAATTTAATAAAATGTAATTGACCACTTGTATGCCCATTTTTGAAATGTGTTAATTCCTGGAGTATGAGGCATTGTGAAGTAATTATAATTTCTTTTGTATTTTTATGGTAGATTTCCAACTCTATTGTATATGGGATAAAAACAATGATGTCTAATTATATCCCTGTATGAAACAAAGGAGTTTTTTTTTTCAAATTTTTATTTAGAATTTAATATGAAAAATTATGGTTTTGAGAATCTCTACTTATATTCAGATGTTGTGAGGTTAAAGTTTAGAGACTTCTTGAAGTTTGTCTGTTCTAGTCTCTGTCTTTAATACCTATACTGAGTATGACATCATCCACTTAAGTCAAGTGCCTGACATTTTGTTGTGCAGAAATATCTCTTCTGATACTAACCTCCCAATTAAGAATTGTGTGTGTATGTGTGTGTGTGCATATATATATATATATATATATATATAGTGGGCAAGTTGTATCATTACCTACTTGACTTTTTAAGAACTTAAGAAATAGCTCTGTAGTTGAGTGGTCATCATATCTTAGATTTTAGCTTATCATTTTCAGAAAAAGAATTATATTTAGGAGAGGAAAAGACAAACTGTCTTATTATTCTTATCATTAATTATTCTCCAACAATGTAAATTGATATCCTAAAAGATATTATCTTATTTGCTAAGTTTCTGCAAAGCCAGTAAATGTTAGCTTGATGCTTTTTATTTATAGTGATTAATATTCATGATAATTCAATTTATTTGATATTTATTTTAAAATAATACATTTTATGAAACATAAACTTTTGTATAATATAGCTTTTTGTAGATTTTCATAATCTTTCCATTCATATTTTGATTTTACAAATCTATTTTTTGTTTGTATTTCTGAAATGAGGTATTGTAATTATTTACACTGTTCGGACTGTTGTCCTTATCTTTGTTGCCATATTCATGGTTTGGCCTTCTTTAGGTGATTGGAATTTTGAATTGAACACCAGTGTAGATTGTTTTAGTTCCATACCTCAGTATCAACCTTTATCTCAACTCTCCAAGTTTTTTTTTGTTCACCTCAGTGTAGCCAGGTATTGAACTCACAACTCTTTTAGGTCAAGTCACTAGATTCAACCAATACCATCTTTGTGAATTTTGGGGAGAACATATATGTGAGTTTTCTTGTATATTCTGTTTTGTCAATCACTACAATTGCATTGCCTTTGTCAGGAAAACTGGAAGACCTCATTAGAAATGGTAGCTATAATAAAGTAAAGAAAGATCCTACAATGAAAACAGAATGAAAAATGCCGCAGATCCTAATCAAGAACAAGGACCACTTCCCTCCTAAGACATACAGGCAGTTGTCACAATGTTACAGCAAGCTACCTTATATATATAGTCTCCCCAAAATTCACAAAGATGGTATTCCTTTCAGGTCAATTGTTAGCTGCCAAGACTGTGTGCCACCCTCTGAGTCACTTCCTTTTGGATATAATTGACCCATTAATATGAAAGTCACCATCATATGTCCGAAACTCTGCCCACTTTGTGGAAATTCCTCCCATCCAATCCAACCAGATGGTGAGCCTAGACATGGTAAGTTTGTTCACCAAGGTACCCACAGAGGAGACACTCTCAGTAATCAGAGTCAGACTGGCCTCAGACTCATCCCTAGGAGAACGGGCCAGTATATCAATAGTTAACCTGATGGAGATGCTGACTTTCTGTACACAAACAACACACTTTGGAATGGGACCAGATATATATTGGCAGGATGATGGGTTAGCAATGGGCTTGCCATTATCACCAGCAATGGCAAAAATATACATGGAAAACTTTAAAGACTTGGCATTAGAATCCACATCACTAAAGTCAACTCTATGGAGATATGTAGATGACACCTTCATACTCTGACCACACCAGGAAGACGTCCAACTACTACTGGACCATGTGAACTCAATAAGATCATTGATACAGTTCATAATGAAGAGAGAAAACAACAATAACAAATTAGCCTTCCTGGATGTACTAATATCTTAAACAAAGCATGAGTTCAAGACATCCGTATACTGTAAACCAACATTCACTGGACAATACCTCAACTTCAATTCCCACTACCAATACAGTGTAAAGAAAGGGATTGCCTGCTGCTTACAACATTAAGCAAAAGTCATAAGTGGCAACCCAGAGACATATGAACAAGAAATGGTCAGTATAAGCAGTACTCTACAACATAACAACTATCCTGGGTACATGGCAGCAGCTCCGACAAACTGGGATAGAAGGGTGCATGGGGATAACAATACTCAGAAAACAGCCTCAGTCTGCCTACCCTATATGAAGGGATTATCAGAAAAAATACAAAAGATCTGTGGCCCATATAACATCAGGACAACCTTCAAGAGTGGATCAACATTTCAACTTCTTCCAAATAAGAATAGAGGGGAACCTGACTAAGGACTGTGTGTACGTCATCTCATGTGGTAAGAAATATAAAGGAGAAACAAGCCGTCCCCTTAAGATAAGGCTGCAGGAATACCGTAAAGCAGTAACACAAGAGGAAATAGGAAAATCAGATGTGGCTGACCACTTATGGATGGAAAAGTGAGATCACTGCCCCCTGTGGGATGTGGTTGAAACAATTTGACAGAGAACATCACTGGAAAATATGAAAACTTAAGGAATCAGCACGTATGCTCGGCCTAAAAAATCTCCTGAGCCAGTCAAGCATAGAAATGAATACAATATGGGAACCAGTAATATGGAGTGCTAGAGAATAATAACAACAAAATTGTAATATGAGCTCTGGTAAAAAAAAAAAAAAAAAATGTTTACTAAGACATTAGGTTTATAAGTCTCAAAAATTCATATACTAATGTCTTCAAGGACACATGGCCAAGTGGATAAAAGCATTAGTTGAATCTAGTGACTTGACCCAAAAGGTTTGTGAGTTCAATAACTCAGCTGTAGTCAGGTTTTGAACTCACAACTCTTTTGGGTCAAGTCATTATAGCTGAAGTGAAGAAAAAAAAGCTTGGAGAATTAAGTTATAGGGAGATAACTGATACTGAGACATCTGGAAGCGGCATGAAACTAAAACAATCTACCCCAGCAGACAAAGTGTTTAGTTTGAAATTTCAATCACCTGAAGAAGGTCAAAGCATCATGAATATGGCAACAAAAATGAGGACAACAGTCCGAACAATGTAAATAGTGTAAATAACTATTTTTTTTGTTTAACTATTTTTTCAAATTTTTACTTTTATATTTTTTCAGTATTTGCTGATTATATTCTTTTTAGATTTTCACTGTTATATTTTTTTTTTAGATTTTTAATGTTAAAAATAAAATCTCTTGTATTTAAGAGTTTTAGATTTAATTATTTGAAATTGTCCTATATCCTATGATGAAAAACTGCCCCATCCCATTACATTGACACTACCATGTTTCACAAATGGGATGGTGTTCTTGAGCTTGAATTCTTTTTTTCTTTTTCCTCCAAGCATGATGAAGGAACTTGAATCCAAATAACTTTATTTTACCTTATCAAAACAAAGTATATTATTCCAGTAGGTATCTGGCTTTCATAACTGCTTATTAGAAAATATCAAATGTACTTTGATTTCTTCAGAAGTGTTATTTTTCATGTTGCACAAGATTGCAAGCTTGGAGTTTGTTGCTGTTGTCCTTGATCCTTAGAGATCTTCTACTGACTCTAATCCTTGACTGCTGCTTCACCATTCTTATAATCTGGCTTGTAGCATGGCTGGAAATCGTTTACTGTCACATTCCCTTTACTTCTTTAATCTTTGAACCAATGGTGCATGAATCATACTGTAACTACAGGATGGGTGGAATGAAACCCTCTATCAGAATTTAAATTGTTACTGACTTTATTAATTATTGGTTGAGTTTCATAAAACATGTTTTATTTTGAACAGTATGATGGTAGAAGCATACTACAGTGTTACAATTCTACATAAGAACCAGTGATGTCTGTGTTTGTAATTGCTTGGGTATATCCTTGAACATTTAACATACCTTTTGTACATTTTCCTCCAATATGGATGTTGAAAGATGTTGCTTCTCTCAGTATCTACCACAGATCCAGTACTCATCAGCTTGAAATGACAACTTATGATGGTTTTTGGCATCTACTGAAGCAAGAGATTCATGAACACTGTGCTACCATCTCTGCACTTGTACCATGGACTGCTACACTTCATAATGGGTTGCTAGCTGAACACCCTCATGCAGTGTCAGGTATTGTGACATTCTGGGCTACACTTGTTACTCTGAAATAAAAACAGGAATTAGTGATTTAATTTGTAATTGTCTGGGTATATCTTCGACTGACTACATCATTTCTTATACCTTTTGCATTTATTCTTCTAATCTGAATGTTGAGGGATGGCCGCTTCTATGGGTATTTACCACAGGTCCCATACTTATCTGCTTGGAATAACAATGTTTGATAGTTTTAGCATCTACTGAAGCATGAGCCAGCATCTCTGAGGGGATGCATACACACCTCTGAGCAACCTTTGTTACCCCAACTCTCCCAATGGCCCTTTTAATCCTCATGTATATGTGAGCTTGCCTTGGTACTCTAGGTCTCTGGCCAGTACAATGTTTCTGGCCCAAGGAGAAGTTCTGTTGCCCTGACCTCTAAGCAGACAAGACACATACACTCAGAGTATCATGACTGAATCTTTCCTGGATTATTTGTCCCCTCATTAAGGGTGCTGTAGATAAACATTTTCTGGATTTTGGCGCTATCCACCTGATGGTCAGGGATCATATAAGACAGAAGCTCTTCTACCAACTTCCATCAAACATGCTGCCCCCAAAACTGCTTCCCTAATCTCTGACTGGATTCTTTCTGAAATGGAGTGTTTTATACCACCAAAAAAATCCAGCAAAAACTAAACGGTCAACCCTGGTTTACCCCTGGATGTGCTGCAGCCATAGCTCACTGGAACTATCATTTCAAAATCTATTGCAAGGAGCAATGTAGTCTGGCTCTTAGTATTTTCAGAACTGCCCGCAATCGAGTTCTGGAAAATGCAAAGTGCAGCTATGCACAAGCTGTCCAGGCCAAAATTGAAAAGAAACAAATTGGTTCTCATGAATTCTGAAAGATCAACCAAATTATGAACAGGGGTAAAGCGGTTGTGCCCACTATTATAAATGATTGAGTTTATACCCTCCTTGACAGACAAGGCAAAACTCTTTGCCTCAAACTCAACATTAGATGACAAAGGCCATTCACTCCCCAACTTCCCATATCTCATTGAGCAATATATTCATTTCAGTAAGAAAAGTCTCTAGACTTATCAAAAGACTTGACCTAAAAGATGCCACTGGCCCAGACAAAATTTACAGTGATTGTCATTAAGAATATCAACCAAAATTATCCCTTATCATACCAAAGTTATTTAACTACTGCATGCAATGAGCAGTATGGGTTTTGATCAGCTCGATCCACTGTTGATATCCTAACATTACACACAGAATTTGATGACCCACATACCGCAAGGACCATAGCACTAGATATCTTGAAGGCCTTCAACAAGGTGTGGTACAAAGGCTTGCTATACAAGCTCTCCAGCAATGGAATCACTGAAAGGGATTTCTTTATTATAAAATCCTTCCTAACAGGTAGATCCCTGAAGGTAGTTATTAACAGCCATTCCTCTGAGGCCCTGGTGGTCAATGCAAGCATCTTCCAGAGGTCACTTCTCAGATCAACCCTCTTTCTGATTTACATAAATGTTCTACCTAATACTCTTATAATTTGTAAATATCTATGCCAATGATACAATGATATATAGGCACACCTCTAAAACTCTTGACAATCAGAGATTGGCAGATGACTTCTCTTCCGATCTAACACTAACTTCTCAGTGGGGAAAAAACTGGTTGATTACATTCAATGCCTCTAAAACCAAACTGATTACATTCCATTACTGCCAATTAGACCCCAAACTATCACCAGTCACAATGAACAGATGTCCCTTCAAGAAGGCCTTGAGAGGATATTGGGCCACAAACTCACACCTGACCACAAGTGGATTCCTATATACAATCCATTGCTAAAGATGCAGGTAAAATGATTAGCTCCCTCTACTGACTCCTCATGCTATCCTCTACCTTTATAGGAGCCACATCAGCTAAAAAATGGAGTCCTGTTGCCATATTTGTGTGGGAGCTGCCCAGACCTCACTTTCCAGGCTTGATAGAGTTCAAAAGCATCTCCAAGCTCTTGTTGGAGAAGAATTATTTTCAACCCTCCAACCTCTCTCTCACAGGTGGGATGTGGTGAACCTCTCACTTCTCTATTGCTACAATCATGAAAAGTACTTGGACGAACTACATTCCATATGTTCTGCCAGGTCTAACTTCTATGACTAGGACCCACCATGCCACTTATATTATAGCAAACCACCCACATTCCTTCCGTATTCTATCAGTGAGAAGTAAGTTTCAGTCAAACAGCTTTTTCCCCACAAACTACTGCCCTGTGGAACTGACTCCCAAGAGGATGTTTCCCCGATCACTATAATCTTAACCTGTTCAAGTCTAGAGTCAACTGTTATTTTTCCCTCCTATCCATATAAACTGCCCCTTAAGATAACCCTCTTCCTCGAGTGGTCCCTGGACCTTGTACAGGGTGAATCCTACTGTAAAAAAACATGTACCATGGACTGCCACACACTTATGCCTTTTTGGATCACAATATATTTTCTCTTGTGCAAATGTGGTGATATTAACAAAAGTTATAACCTTCAACCAGCCAAGAGCTCAGTACAAACTGTTTCAGGTAATTCAATAAAATCTGTTCAGTCTTTTACGTACATAGAAAGTGAAATAAACTTTACTGAATAAAATGCATATAATCTGGAAATCTGATCTACCAGATAACCTCAAATGGAGATTCTTTCTCACCACTGTAGAAGCCATTTTAATGTATGATGCCACTGCTTGGACATGAGCTAAAACATAGACATGAGTGTCTAAGCTTGATGGAACCTACACTCAGATGCTGAAAGTTTTGCTTAACATTTCTTGGAGACAGCATCCAATTAAATCACAACTCTATGTATCCATCCTTGATATTTCTACAATCTTATGCAAATGCAGGATGCACTTTGCTGTACACTGCTGGTGAGTGATCTACTGCACTGGACACCTAGCCATGGCACGAAACCAGCTTGTCGCCCAGCAATTGCTTACATTGGCCAGCTATGATATGACACAGAATGCCACCTTAATGACCTTCCAACCTTGATGCAGGACTGTGATGGTTGGTATGATAGACTCATGAATGTCCGATCTAGCTCAATCAAATAATAAATAATTCTCAATAGGGAGTTTCTTTCCATCTACCCTTTACTTTTATAATAATGACAAACTACAGTATTTCTTGAGTTCTATAGAATGTTCTTTAGCTTTTAGCATTATGGTTGCAACTGTAATGATATTTAGAAGTCAACTGATACACCATGCCATCATCCTAAGACTTAATTACTACTTCCTACATTCTAGTAAATCCTACAGGTATTTAGAACCAGTCACCTAAAAATTTACATTCTTCTTTGATAATAATTTACTGTTTTAGGGAAATATACTGAATAATTTTTTGTTTCTTTTTTTTTAATATATAATTTACATAAACACATTGCTCAAATTTACTATTGTGAAAATGAATCCTATATGTGATGTAATTCTGATGTAAATATTATATATGTGTAGGTAAATAATGCACCAAACTTGTTGCAAAATGTGTTGAATACCTATTTTCCCAACTATATATATATACACACACACACATGTATTGAAATCTGTTGAATACCTATTTTCTCAACAAATATATATATATATATATACACACACACACGAAAGGGTGCTGAAAAATTCTTGTCTCAGCCCACTTTACTAAATTTAACCAAACATTGAATTTGAAATTTTTTAATTCCTTCTTAACTAAGAATATATATATATATATATATATATATATATATATATATATATTATAAACACCAATCTTTATTGAGCTCTTTTTAAATATAACTGTTTCCCAGACAACATATACTTTCTTCTTTGTAAAAACGTTTTGTACAGTTAAAACTAATTTCTTTTTTTACTTGATAAATAATCTGAACTATATTTACTTAATAAACTTAGTTATCTACAAAGATAAAGTAATTACTTCCCATTTTTTAACATCCTCATTAGCAACTTTTTACCAGTCTTTTGGAATATCTGTTTTAGTTGCTTTTTTATTTTTACTTTTTTGTTTTGTTTTGTTTTCCACTAATCAGAGTTAATGATAACTCATATTTAGATAATGTCTAACAATCCTCAGGAATGTGTACCTGCCTGCCGATGACAACATTTAAAATAAAACTTAGATTTTATTTATTTTCTTGTTTTGTTCAGCAATTAAAAATACAAAATAACTCTCTGTTTCCATCACCAAGTTGTCCTCACCAAGTCAAGCTTTGAGAATTTTCTAATTTGTCAACATTATAGTAGCTCACACTTTAAGCCTTGATACATTTCCTACTCCATTACTACAGTTTTGGTCCTACTCTTACTACTTGGTTTTAACAAGAGATGATTTGTTTTCATATTTCATTTTTTTAAATTTGCTTAAGCTATAGCAAACAGTGAATATATAATTTCCCAATAGAAAGTTGTTTTAATATCAATAACAGATGTACTGTCAAGACATATGATTGTTTTAGAAAGATCTATTTTCTGCAGATCATTTTATTTTATTGCAGCTTACCTCTTTTTTGAAACTGAAATTAATTCTGAAAGAAAAATAAGCCAGATAGAAATCTTGATGGTAAAAAACTAGAATAATCAGATTAATAGATTCTTGCTAATATTGTTCAAAAAAAATACCTTTAACAATATATATTTTTCAATTTTCTATTTAGATATAAAAAAAGAATTTAAAAAAGAAGTTTGTTGCTTTATTTCTAACTTGAAAAGTGGAAACTTTAGTTTGATTTGAGATCCCAAGAAAAATGATTTTCTTTTTTATAAAGAATTGATGTTAATTGGACAGTGATCTTCTAACTATTGTTGTAAAGTGCATTTTATAATAAAATCAATGGTTTTGCCATTTGATGTTTCACTTAAGAGTGTATACTACTTTGGATGGAACTGACAGTCAAGCACATCATCTGAAATTTTCTAGATATTTGCTTCTTTTGTGGAATTTGATTGCTGATTGAGTGGTGAAGAAAGGAATTTCATAAGTCAAGTCCAAACCATATAAAGACTGAAAAAGCTTAAATTTATCCCCCTCCCCCACTCCAAAAATAAGTAATTTAGCAGGTGAATAGGAAATTAACCTGACCTCCATTCTGCTGAGCATCTTGAAGCCATCATAAAGGAACATGTTGAAAATGTCATCTTCAACATCTGCATTCTCAATATTTGATGTGGGTGATTAGCTAAGTTTTAGAGAAATTAAAAGGCAAACAATAAATGTCCAGAAACCTCTAATTCTTTGTTTAAAATTAAGTTGGATTTCCTGAAGGCATCTGGTAGAAAATCAATAAAACAAACACTGAGAGTACATTGATTTAGTGTTGCTTGCAGAGAAAAAAACTCAGTTTTATCATAAGGTATCCTTTAAAGTATTAATACTTTAACAGTAAGTCCATCCTAGAGGAATATTTTGCTAATAAGATAAGATCTGACCATGTAAATCTGATGGACAGTTAAAAGCATTCATGACAGAAGAAAAAGCATAACTGTATGTTTTTCTTTGTTTTCAGTCACTTCTTTCTAAAGACAGTCTCAATCTTCTTTGGGAGTTGATGTTTGTACAAAGAATTGGATTATACAGCCAAGACTCCAATACCAGTGTTTTCTTTCTATTTCATCATGGGATATCAATTATAAGATGAGGTATCAAATAACTGTTATTGGAACAAAATGGAGGAAGTTTAGGCTCATATCTTTCTTAACTAAATTAGTACAAAATAACATTATTAACCATCAGGATAAAGATTGTTTGTTCAACTTACTATTTTGACTGTACATTAATATTGACTACATTGGTTGGTTGGACGGATAGAAAGAATAAGTTAGTCATTTAAGACATATATTGATTCTGACATGGTTGAATAAGCAAGTTGATAAATACATACATTCACATAAACGGGCATATATGAATATATTATTACAAGCAGAAACCTAAATGGGTGAGTACATTGGTTGATAAGTAACTTAATGATCTACTAATTGAGATATAATTGAATAAACTGACTGATAAATATATGCAATAACATGTACATATGTATAAAAGAAGATAACAGATCTTGTTGAACTGAGAGAAAATCCCATCTGGTAAATGTGTACATTGTGTAAAAGATACAAATGCAGACCAGAAATATTTATTACTTGGTTTACATATATATATATATATATATATATATATATATATATACACACATACAGTTCTTAAAAAGAGTCTGCAGTGAATGCACACTGGAAAGAAAAAGTGCTCAACACCATATAAAATGGCAGATCTTTTTTAAATTAAGAATTAAATTTCAGGTGTACAGTGTCTGACCATTACTGTAAGTTTCATGCTTTTACACAACCATCAGAGAGTCAGGAGCTATAGAGCAAAAATGGGAACCTTTATTCCTTCATACAAGACAAAGATGGAAAGAGAGACTAAAGGCAAAGTTTTCTTTACTAATGAATTTCATCCTCTGATGGACTTTATCAAGGCAAATGTAAGGATTTTATTTTGCAAACTATATATAAACATAAGAATATCATTGGGTTTTCAAAATTTTTAAATTTAAGAACACATAAATATTCTTTAGGCTAACTTTGAAAGTCAAGGTAAACTATGAACAATGCTAAAATGAGTAAATGTTGTTATTGTTGATTTTTTTGTTATTATTTTATTTTGATTAGATAAATTATTTATGTATTTATTTATTTTAAGTAATAAAAGGTTTTGATTTAACTGTTTACTTTTAATCTAAAAAAAAGATTTATGGTCATATTTTTATTTTGCAAGATAAAATCCTTACATTTGCCTTGAATGCACATCATCAGAGGATGAAACATGTGGGTGAAAAAAGTTTTGTTTTTATTTTTATTCAGATTGTCTTTATGCAGATATATTTTTATTTATATCTGAATTTTTGTCAACTCAATTTTACTCACAAGCCTTGAGTAATTTGTGAAATTCAAACCTGAGTTGAAGTGCTAATGTTCTCTTACCATCCACCAATATATATATATATATATATATATATATATATATAAAAATTTTGAAATATCAAGAACAATATTGGGGGAAAATGTATGACAAAGTGGGAAAAAGTTTTTGTATGATTCATTTCGTCCTTTAGGACTTCATTGGACTAAATTTGTTATGTTGGTGTGCGACTACACATGCACACAAATGAAGGATGCTGGGAATTTTTAAATTAAATGTGCGATGGGTAAATTGTTGCCATTTTATATTTTTCATTTCACACATGCGCATTGTTTGTTTTTGATTTTGTCAACTACACTGGCTCAGTTAGGCACTGTCTGTGAGAAAAAGAGCTCCATAATGCAACTCATTCTGCCAGAAATTTGGAAATGGCATGCTGTACTGCTTGGCATTCATGCCAGACGCTCCAATTACAGAGTGTTTAGGTGTTTTTTGGAGTGATCACTTGTGATGGCAACGTTATGTCTCCATTCATCTTCCCACAGGGTCTCAGACTCAATACAGAGTGCCTTGAGGAGGTAGTGCTGCCCTGAGTCAAGAGGGTAGCTGCTGGAAGATCCAGTGTCTGGAACTGGACTCTGCACCATGCCACACTAGCAGAAGAACCCAGTCATGGCTGTCAGAAAATTTCTGCAACCACATCACCCCTTACATCTGGCCATCTAACTCCCCAGACTTCAACCCCTTTGATTATTATATGTGGGGCGCAGTTGAGCGAGAGACTAACACAACTCCTTGTAACACCAAAGATGAACTGAAGGCAAGGATTATAGCAGCATTCACCAAAGAGACTGACCAAAAGAGTTGCAGGAGATTCCAAAGTCGTGGCTGAAGCCAATGGTGATTTCATTGAATAAATTTACTCTTTAATACTTCAAGATATTTTTATGTAATTTTGGTAAATATATCTGTTAAAATGTGATATCAGTGTTATTTTCATTTTTGCATAATTTAGATGATAATTATCCATCGCACTCTGTATAATCTAACTGATTTCATTTAGATTCTTTTTCTTTTTATCACTTTTGTTATTAGGTATCCTACACTGTGATAATAGAAGATCTCCAAGGAATGGTAAAATGTAAGAGCCAGGGCACAAATTTACAGTGATTGACCTTGTGATCAAGACACTTGTGTCTTAATGAATTGTTTTCTCCTTTGGTATTTTTTATGTTAAAATTATGATCAGTCTTGTTATTGTGAGCAACTAATGCATTTGACGTATTGTTTTGGAAAATGTCCCTTTTATGTTCCTATAATCTTTTATTTAGATTCCTTTTTGTTACTTAAACTAGATTGGCAGCTATGTCTTATCATTTTACAGCTGAAATGGCTAGATGTAACTGTAAGTTCTATGCTAACAGTTTCTTTTCTCACTCATGGAACTGTTTTCCAGCTTCTTGCTTTCCAGTCAACTTTGATCCTTAAAAATTTAAATGCAATGTCAATCATTATCTTCTTAATTTCTGTTCTGTTATTGTTCTGACTCTTTAATGTTTTTCTTTCACACTCAATAACCCCCTGGATCTTAGAGGCTTTATTGCCTTATTTGGAGTGAAATGATTAAAAAAACAAACAAAAAACAACTAGCCAAAAACTATTAAATTTAATCAGTAAAATAATATGTGCAAAACAAACATTTTTCTCCAGAAAAAGTCCAACTTAATTTTACTTTTCATTGAATGAGGACACAGGCATGTCTGAAAATTTTGATTTTTAATATCTTTCTCATCATGCTTTTATTTCATTATTTCTATTTTTTTGGCCTGATAATATACAATAAATATTATTTTTATTATTATTATTATATCTTCTTAAATTTCCTTCATCAGCCTACCATACCTATTTATAAAAGGTAATATTGTTCAAAAAAATTATAGACAATGAAATTTGATTTTGAGAGGTGTATGAAAATGGCTGACGAGACCGGGGAAAGCACTAGGTCACTTGACAAAGAAATAGATTAAGCAAACTGTTTAAATTTCCATAATTTTTGGTATCACCTTGTATGTATCTATGTATGTATGTACCTTGTACATATATGTATGTATGTATATTTTATAAACACACACAAATAATATTTATGTATCTCTGCATGTGCTAAGGGTGATCATGATTCTCCATAGCTTCCCGTCTTGTTGCTCTCTACAGTACTTTCTTTCTTATGACTCAGTTTTCTCTTTATGGTACTTTTGTCATTTAATATTTACATATATCTCAATAAATAATTATGGATTTTACACAAAGATGATTAGTATTAGTTCATCTTTTACAAACAAGATTTCCCTTTTTTCTACAAAAAATAATTTATTTTCTTATTTTCTATATTAATTACTCATATATATCCCTACATTTTTATTTTAGTTATATATTCTTCATTCTTTATGATTTTCACTAGCAAATAAGAGTGATGACATTTTTGTTTTCACTTTTTTATTAATAACAATTGTCATTTATTGATATTCTTTCCAACTTTATTCATCTTCTTTATTACTCAAGTCATCTGTTGTTTTCCCCTTTTACAATTACGGTTGAAATCTATATTTCTGATGAAGGATTCTATCTGTAAATTCAATAATGCTCATCTGCATCTGATTTTTTACTTCCAGTTATGTCTTGAGTCTCATAACTTGTTTGTAAGGTTACACCAAGATACACCACTTCAGCCATAGCAGCTGTGGTGTATCTTGGGCAAGGTATCCTCTTTTCAGGATGATTTTGAAATCACAAAGCAAGAGAGCTTAGTTTGCTCTGCTATTAAATGCATAGATGGAGGAATATAGATTCATGCCTTTTCCAAAGCCATTATCACAAAGAACCAAGTGGGAATTGAACTTTGCCCACCAAATTCATTTTCTGTGCCCATAAAAATTACCCTATCCATGCTTGCAGTACTTCTTTTTTTATCTTAAGTAAATAAGAATAATTGAAAGCTCCTCTAAAACCAAACATTAATTTTGTGTAAATTAGCTAAAGTGGATTTAATTAGTTTTAGATAAACAGTTTTCAATTGAGAATGTATATATTATAGGTTATAAATTTTACTATTTTTTCTTCCTAGAGCACTTTATATAAGATTGAAAATTGAGGCATCCTTCTCCAAGATGAAACTGTTTTTTAAATTCTTGTATCTTGTTCTTTGGAAGGAGAAAAAAAGTTATTTTATTTTTTGTTAAAAGCTGAATTCCTTTTTTCAGGATAGGATTGGATAACCTCCCCAAAGCATCTACTCAACTCTTGAAAGATTGTGAATGTGTCTCTTGCCCCCAAACTGTAATGCTTTTGAGCAATTTGAGCTGCTTGTTTTGTTTTTCGTATTGATTGACTTGTTCTAGATATTTTTGTTGGTCTTTTTGGATAAAACTAAGACTGTATTTTTTATGTTCTTTTGCTGAACAGACTAAATATTTCTTCCAATGAATTACAAAGCCACAAATCTCATATTTGCACACACAAAACATATTCACCTATATTTGATAATTTGTATTTTGGGATATACATGATTGCTCATCCGATTTTTGTTCTAAAATCAGGTAGGAAGAATTTAGATATTTTACAGTCTTACTTCTATAAGAAATTGATAAAAATTATTTTCATTTAGTTTTGGCTTTTTCCATTCTCTTTTGATTATTTTCTTTTGTTTTATATTCCATATTTTTCACATTTATTTTTTCTCTCATTTTTGTCTTCTTTATTTCCTATGTTTTATCTTCTTTTTTCTCCCATGTTTTATCTTTTTTCTCCCATGTTTTATCTTTTTTCTCCCATGTTTTATCTTCTTTTTTCTCTCATGTTTTATCTTTTTTCTCCCATGTTTTATCTTCTTTTTTCTCCAATGTTTTGTTTTCTTTTTTTCTCCCATGTTTTATCTTCTTTTTTTTTTCTCCCATGTTTTGTCTTCTTTTTTTCTCTCCCATGTTTTGTCTTATTTTTTCTACCATTTGCTTTTCAAATCTGATCAATCCTGACAATCTGGATAATTTGTTAAAAGAATGGTTAAACTTTCATTTGTAACTGGTTTCCCAGATTAAACTTTAGTACCGCTGTTGCTGGACACTGAAATCATGTTGATGGGAGATTTGCTAATTTGAGATAGGATGTTAATCTTGAACAAAGCTCAAGGTCTTGCAGTAGTGGTAACAAGGGGATCTAGTGCAATATGACAAGTCTTGAGTAATAAGGAATTGTGAGTGGGGAGAGAAAGCACAAACATTCAGAGGACAGTTTTTTATGCATTTGGAGCTGATTATGATTAAAGACCACAAAGAGACCAAACCGGATTGGATTTCCTACAAATAGCTACTTATTGTCACCAGTTGAAAAAGGTGAGGGTGGGTGTGCTAGTAGCTACTCCTTCAGCCAAGTAAATGTTCTCCTACATTCATTGCCAATGGTAGAAATTTTAGTAGAGAGAAGGCAAGAAACTTGGGTTGCATGACTAACTTGATTATTTCAAAGCTGGTGACCAGCTGCATTAGAATGAGCAGCATAAAAGCGGTCAATGGAAGCAAGATTCAGTGTAGAGGCATCAGGACTGTGGAATCAATGGTGCATAGCATGCAATGTAAACTTCAGGTAAACAGGTTTGAAAAATTATGATAGCATTAACAGAATAGTTATGAATAAGTTTGGTTAACTGGTAGGAGGTGTTATGGTCAACAAAGAAAGAGTAAGTTTCAGTGGGTGTATGACAGGCCATAATCATATGCCCAAATAATAAAATTGTTGAAACAATCAATAGAGAAGGGGATATTTTATAAGATTAAGAACAAGGATTTCAATGCAGAGTTTAACAGGGACCATTGGATAGTGGAATGGTTCTATAAGGAATAATTTCTCATGCTGAATAATAAGATGAGAATTTATGAATATTACCTAGAAGGGGTGGGAAAAAAGTCTAATTTAAAAAAGAGACAGGTGGATTGAAGAAGATATTCTCATATTCTGAGAAGGGAAGATGAAAAGTGGAGTGTTGCCACTGATGGTAATAGTTCAGTCCAAAAAATATAAGGTTCAGCCAGTGTAGAACTTTCAACAGCTAAATGGCTATTCAGTTCTCAGAGTGACCTCACAGATGTATACAGAGGAACCTTGAGAGGGTGGAGAAAAATGATGAAAACTTTGACAACTGTTGATTTGAAATCTGGCCTATCTACAGCTTTGCAAATCTGAGGAACTGAAATACCAATGATGAATTACAAACGCAGAATGTACTGTTTAACTTGATTATTATTTGGATTGTATTCTACATTAAAAGTTATAGTAACTGTCCTCAAGATTAGATTGGGAAGGTTGGATAGTGAAAAGGGCTTCTAACTCCGACATAGATGATATATTAATGATGAAACAACAACTATTGTTTAAAGATATTTGAGTTCATCTCAAGCAAGGCAGTAAAACCACTAAGACACAAGGGATTATTGTATGTGGAAGAATTAGAAAACAGAAACATTACTAAGGAATGAGAACAAAAGACGAGTAAGCAGGAAGACAGTAGAGAGCGATTCATATTGCATTTAAATTTTTGAAGATTAAAGGTGACTGGAAAGCATGGAGCCAGAAGAGTGTTCCACAAGTGAGAACTATGAGAAAAGAAACTATTAGCATAGAACTTACGATTATATTCTAGACAACTCAACTGTCAATTGGTAAGACCTCATCACCAGTTTAGTACTGCACTTGAATACATAGTCTAGGCACCATAGTGAAGAGCATTATTTATTATGTGAAATACAGAAATGTGACACAAGGCCAAAAAGGGAAATGGGGAAAAGGACGGTTTTCTTCTATCTTAACATAAAGCTTAGCTAGCCACAATCACTGACCTAAACATACCACAATATTCCTTTCACCAAAACCCCACAACTTACTTGCCATTATTAGCACAGACACCATAATACCTCAATGTTTCTATGAAAATCCTAACTAGTCTCCATATGTACAATTCATGTCTGTGTGGGGGGGGGGAAATAAAACAGTTGCCATGAAAATATTTATAAAAAAGTCAACTTTACAGCAGTGAAAAAGTGTCTGATGCCATGATGCTGATTCAAAATGCAATACCACTAAAACCATTGAACTCCTTTGGGATTCAGATTGTAGAAAGAGAAGTTAGATGAGATTTTTTTTCGGATGGAAAATAAGATCCTATAATTGAAAGATATCTAAATAGACAAGAAATGTTCTCTATATACAGAAGGCTGATAGGTCACTGTTCTCTTTCTGAATGGCTCAGCATGTAACTATGTTAAATGAAAAACTGAACGAGTAATCTAGGAAGCGAAAATAGTGAAGAGATGAGTTGCTATGATGAGAGATATTGTAGAGGAGATGAGAAAAGATGATCTGGTGTGAGGGTGCTGGTAGATACCTAAATTGAGGAAAGGTTATGTGGTGTGATGGTGCTAGCAGACTGGCAACCAGCACTGTTTTAGAGATAAGTAGTATGAAGATAGTGTATACAGCATGACTGAGAAAAAAAAAGGATAATTGCAATCATTAATGTAGTTGAAACAGATGTGTTGAAAGGCATCAATTTGGCTTTAAGTTGGAGATTGTGTGATATCAAAATTAAAACTTATGTGCTTAGGTAGGTAAAATGAGAAGTGATTACAACTGAGAAGAAAGCTAAAAAAAAGAGTTGCCAATATTATTATTTTTACATTATGTCTCAAAATCTTAGGAGATTTAATTACTGAATTTAATCTAAAGCTGCATATAATGTTCATTTTCTCACTCCAGAAAATCTGGTTGGAGGTGCTAAACGACTCCGGTGTGGCTTTGGTGTGCTGTTTGGGAAATTTGGATCTAAAGAGATTGTACAATATATTGTATTTGCCGGCCTATTGGACATAGATTTTAAAATTAAAAAAAAAAAAAATGCACCCCAAAATTACCCCACATGTATATGAGAGACATGAAAACCATGAAAAAATTGTGGTTCATCAGGAATCAGTGCATGTATAGAGCTTAGCTCTGAAAGTAGGATTCCTGGAACTGAACAAACATGATATCAATAAAAATATCCCTGAAAAATATCCCAGGAAAAATAAATTTATGAAATTACACAATATTTTGCTGCTTGTTTTATAAAAATACTAGATTTTACAGAAATATTTGCTTTGACTGGTATATTGCTGCTTTTTTGTGTGTTTTTGTTGATATACAGGTATTGGAATTTGCTTTTCTGCGTATATGGTATGGAACTTCATTTACCAACAAGTACCACATTTCTGTTTTTTTGCTTATTACTATTTGATACCAGTAGATTTCTTTGTACCTATTATGAATTTACTGTATATGCAGATGATGCTCCCTGAAAAACAACAGTTTTCAACAAATGTATAATGTACTAAAATTCTTCTTTTCCCCCAAAAAATGTCCTGTTAATTAAAATTTACTTCATGTCTATAAAAAAAGTATCAATAGTATAATTTGTGTTAATACTGTAAGTATTTCTTCATGGTTAAGTGAGAAAGTCACATAAAGGTAAGGTTATAATTTTGATTTTTTTTGATTGTGACATGTTCATTTTTTTCCCTAAATATTCCATGCCAAAATCTGGGTGTGTCCAGTACATGTGTGCATCCAATAGGCTAGTAAATACGGTATATCATTTGGGGTTGGATAGGAGTCTATTTTTGACCAGGGAAATTGGTCCTGATGGAGCAGGTGATCAGAAGTTGTGATAGGTGTCAGTCAATTAACCCTTCACCAAGAAGGGAGAAATTCAGATGAAAGGCTATAGGAAAAGATTAGCTGTTGATGTGACACATTATTGGCAAGGGTTGTATGATCAATTATAGACCTGGAAGAGTAGCCATATTCAATTTGTCATGATGAAAGATAATGCTGAAGTGCTGAACAGGATATTTTGGAAGAGTGACTTTGTGGATGGATGAAGTGGTAAAAGGATATTATTACCACCATTCATTCAGAATCATTGAAAGTGATATTTGATGGGTGAGACATAAATGCTTCTTTAGAGCCACATATAGACTATGTATGTTAAGGTAAATTTCCACAAATACATTTTCCTTCTTTATTAGAAAATGTACATAAATGCAAGTGAACAATAAAAGACATAGGTAAAACAAGTATTTTTTCTCACCAGTTGAAATAGTATTTTGGTATGTTACCTAGACTAGGACAGACAGAATTTGGTGCTTCAGGAAGCAGTTTAAGTATGAATGATGATATCTAGGTACAGTAACAATGATAACTAGATATAAAGAGATAAAACCTGCATCTATCTTTTATTAAGGATGAGGTGTGGGTAAAGCCTCCAAATCTACATTTCAGTTGGTAGGGGTGGAGAGAGGAAGTATGATATTCATTTCCAGGGTAATATATCAGTCAATCATATGGCTTGTCATTTTGTGGATATTCATATGATTATCAGCTAATTGGAGGATACGAAGGCCAGTGATGATAGGTGTAAAGATCACAATACAAGTATTGTATGTAGTCCCATGAAGATCACATAAGGAATGTGGACAAGCAAGCGAGATGACATAAACAGGACAAACCTGGGTCAGTTAATTATAAATGGATGTGAATAGATGTATTTTTTTTTCTTTAACTTCTTTCAGCTTGTTTTGGGGTACAATGATTTTTGAATCAGTGGGGTATGTTAAGTCGTTGTTGAATATTCTGTATAAGTCGGCAGGAGGGGGAGAGTAGGAACAATGGTATATATATATATATATATATATATATATAATATTATTATTATTATTATAAAAGAAAACCAAAAACCAAAACTGTTGGTGGAACCAATGGACATCTTGCCAAAAGACCTAAATACTTTTAAACATGAGAAAATCTCAAGCAAGGACAGCAATAAGAAAAAGAAATAGACCTAAAGGCAAATACCTTGGCCTTCCACTATGTTCTTTATCCATTAAAAATGCTCAAAATACCCCACTATCTTCTCAAATGATCAATGGTGAGAGGAAAAAAAACATTCAAACCTTCAGTAATTGTACCAACATTCATACTCTGGCTTCCATCTTCAAATTCCATTCAAAACTAATCAAGAGAATGGTAAATAAGTTTAAAAAAGACGGAACAGTTTAGAGGAAAACTAGATCAGGTCACAACTAGAAGAGGGATCATCATTTCAACATAGAGCTAAGGAGATCAATTAGAAAAAATCCAACTCAATTCATAAGATGTTTTGCACATGAGAAAAGAGTTTCAGCTATGATAGTCCAAAGAGAAGTGTAAAAAGACTTGAAAATGAAATCGTACATGAAAAGTGTGAGGCCCCTTGTTACTCCAGGACAGAAAGTTAGAAGGTTAGAGATGACAAAAATCGTCTTGAATAAGATGGAAAATGATCTTGGAATAATATATATTTGAACTTTATTTCAATCCCTCATGTGCTTCTCATCCTTAGCTATGATTAATTAATGATGAACATGTCATTTTTGTTTATGATTGATTTCATCATGATACTTCTGTTAAGCTTCGAGAGTAATTATCCATTCTTATTGCTCAAAGTCCAGTAGTGTTATAAAAACCTCAGAGAATTCCAGTAAGATATCTTTAATCATTTCTAAGATACAAATAATAGGACAATTTTGCAGTTACATGATTTGGACAATTTTGCTGTTACACCTTGTGTGTGTGTGTGTGTGTGTATATATATATATATATATATATATATATATATATATATATATATAAAGTTTCAAGTTACACTTTGCCACTGATATATATCAGTTCCAAAGGGTGACTTGGGGAACCAGGACATGCATCCATTATGCAGACTAATTGTCAATGTGAAAAGGGAAAAGGACTCCACCCTCACAAAAAAAACAAGTTATTTTTCACTGCTCTTTAAGAAAAAAAACTAAGTAATTTTGGTTTAATGTTCACAATTCATTAAATTTTTATTTTAATTTTTAAAAAAATGTTTGCATAAGTTTCTCATCACTGGAGGGCAAGTTTCAGAAAATGGCGTTGATTGATAACGGGAAAAGTGAAAATTCATAATTTTGACCTAATCTAAATTAATATTGTTTTAATTTCCCAAATATTCCTTTAAGATAAAGTTTAACCTTTACAATAACACCAACATTAATACATGAAATTTGAGTTTAAATACTTTTAATTCAATTTTAAAATTAGGTATTGCAGTGAATTTTTTTAAATGTCCTTTAACAAAATTTAACATGTTTAATGAAATAATATACTATATTATCAAGAATTCTTTTTACATAACTTTAAAAGAATAATTTTGAACATTTAAAATTAAAAATGAAATGGATGAAAACTTACCTTTTAATCACAAAAAATAGATTTTGGCAGTTGCTCCATTTTGCTCCCAAAAACTTTCTGGGGTAATGATGACATGACTGAATCCAGAGCTTAAGAAGTGGTCAAGAATACTCTCCACGGATTAAAAATTTTTAAAAGTCAGTAAAAAAAAAAAAAGAACTTATCATGTGATAGCAAAGTCATACTCTTCAGAACCAAATAATACAAATTTTTCATCTAAATCTGTCCTTTGAATAGGCAAGTCTTTGATTTTAGCCTCATGCAATAAGAACATCATTGCTTTTCTGCTTTTCAGTGGCTTTCTCTCTGTGAACCCCCACTTTATTATTCTGACTCTCTTTTTCATGCATCCAGCTTGAAGGAATTATAAAACAGGGAACGCTAAAGCCACAGCCTTTTCTAACGCAAGCAAAAGAATTTCTGCTTTTTGGTGACTGTCTCCCTAAATAATATCACTTCTAACAATTATCCTAAGAAATGAAAAAATGGAAAATACAAGTACAAAGAGGATAGTGAAAATTATCAATAATTTACACAAAATTATTTATCCTAGAAAAATGTAAGGCATGCATTGCATACATGGACCATTCACCCCATATATATATATATATATATATATATATATATATATATATATATATATATATATTATAGACAAGCGTATGGTTGCAAGAAAGAAATACGACAAGAGTAGAAATAGATTTACGTGGTTTATTTCAACAGGAACGAGTGGGTTTGGGACAGCTACCTTGTGGTAAAGTTCATAAGCTGGCTTTCGGATCTGGTCGATCTCTTATAGTAGTTCACACATGTTGACGGTGGTTGACGCTCCCCTGCTGCTGATCGCTCGGCCTGACCGTCAGGTCTGTTCGCTGGCCACCTGTTGAACTTCCGTGTGACCCCCTTTTATAGCGTTTTTTTATGGCTTAACAGGCTCGAGAAACGAAGCAAGTATAATTAGGAGGGAAGCATTTTTATTGGACGAAAAATAGAGCACTCTAAATATTATTTTATTTTTCGACCGGAACACGTGTGTCGGAAACATTTGTAAAGAAAGATAATGGTCATTTTGTGACGGGACTTTGTCCCGTTCACATCCGGTTCTCACTCTTGAATATTTGCCTGTAAATCAGCCGAGATATGTCTTATTTTATTTTATAACATATATATATATATATATATATATATATATATATATATATACATACACGCGCGCACACACACACATACACATATAAATATATGTTTAAAATATACTCTTGAAAAACACTCACATGTGTGTATTCATTCACATAAAAACAATCAGAAAATTTATTTTGAGAAATTTTGATTTGCCAATAAAGAAATTAAACATTATCCATTCAGTAAAATCAATGTAAATATCTACAATTCATCTGATCTGATGAAATTTCAAATGAAGTATTAAAATGTCTTAAATGAGATCGTTTTCTGGGTTTTACATCTTTCTTCTTATATGAAGTTTCCATAAATGCCATTATTCCATAAATCCATTATTATTATTATTACCACCAATTGTAAAATATCAGTACCTTTTACCAGAAAAAAGCTGAAACAATGATTTCAACAAGTATATTTGAACTGAAATAGAAAGTTATGAGTTTAAGATTTTCAGTTTTAAGATATCTATTCTGGATACTGTAGAGTTCAAGAACTAAACTGACAAGTGATTTCAAGTGTCTTGAAATCAGTGTTCTGTCTTGATCAGCTTGTGCCAAGAAGCTAACCAACCATGTACCCCTGATTTTCTCTGCTACTTCATCCAAACCCTCAAGTACTTAATGAATCTATAAAAAATAATTGTGTAAAATAGTAGCTTTTATTTAGAAATGCCAGTATTCATAAATAGCATCGCATTTAGCATTGTTTTAACACTATATTGCTTCATATAGTAATTAAAAATTAGATAATATTTATTAATTTTCTGCAGTTTTATGCCATGAATATATAAAGAGTGAACTATTCTTTGTATCAGTTGATTTTGCTTGAGCCCCAGGAGCAGGTATCAAGAAAAAAATTGTTTTTTTCATGTTATATTCTAAATAGAGAATCTATTGTTATAGCTGCAAATTTTATGATTGTCTATAAGAAAAAAATCTCTACTGAATGGATGGTTGAATGGACAGATATTGTTTTAAACAGCATTTCTCTGCAGGCTTCACTGCAAAAATCAGTTGCCCTTATTAAAAGTGAGTGCTTTGAACCCATGACCACTTCAGTTGCAGAATGGCCAGCATTGCTTGTTTTCTTCCATGAATGGTCAAAGTTGGATGACTCCACTTTTTAGTTTTGGTTTCTGTTTAGCCAACAAAACAAGGATTATAGATTCAACAAAAGACTCCTGCCAAAATGTGTGACTCATCTAATATTTCTCCAATGACAATAGCTGCTGTTACTGATACTCTTGCAGCCCCAGCTGCAGTGACAATAACAGCAGGATATCAGTATTGATTCCCACTGCAACTGCAGTAGAACTTTTCCACACCATGGAAAATGAAACTGAGTTTACAGTGAGTTTTCTGGTTGGATGCATAAACTGTATTGAAAGGAGGCAAGACTTTGATCTCAGTATTTGGAATTGTGAAGGGACTGCTCAACAATGTCAAAAATTTTTGTCTAGATTAATATATGTAATCAACTGATTTTGATTTGTATTAAAAGTTTATAAACACATTAATATATTTAAACACATTAATATATTTAATTTCTTTCCTATTCTTTCTTGAGCTTTTCCACATGATAAATGTTTCAGGGATGTTCAAATAACGTGAAATATAAATTCTGCAAAAGAGGATCTCTGTAATTATTTTTTGGAACACTAACATTCCAAGTTTGTTTTATTTTCAGATATATTTGTAACAGTTTGATTTCTTTTAGGATTAGAATATGATAAACTTATAGCCACTAAATGTAGGTGTGTTAGCTTAGTGGATATGATAATGTGCTAAATAGCTTAGTTTCTATGGCAACACTGAGTGAAACTAATGAACATCCTTTCAGCATAACTGACTGTTGCATTGCAAAAATGTACCTATTATATTAATGACTTATCAGTTGTATTGTGTGCAATTTTGTGCTCATACCATGAAATCTATGTGTATTTGTATACTTTTTGTCTGTAACATTTTGATGTATTTGAGTATTCCCTTTGAATTGGTGACATCAAGTGGCAATGTCTTTGTCACCTAATGGTAGATTGCTTGAAGATGTTTACAAAGGTAGGAGGTGAAAAAACTAATTCCAAACAATAATAATAATTATAACAAATATATTAAAGATTTGCATGTGACATCCTAATAAATATAGGGTCTTAACATAATTTCATATATGCTGTCATTTTTGTAAGTTAGTATTTCTTTAAAGTTGATAAATTGGGTTCACATTGAATGGGTGAATAAAGACACCTTTTTTATGTATTTTAGCCCCAGGTATCCATAGCATTTATAGACAAAGCAGAACTTTTAGAAACTGGCTTTCTTGAAGAGAAGCTCATAAAGGTTTATGCATGTCAGTCTGGGCAGCTAACTGCTGAGCACAAATATTTTCTGAGTTGTACATTCTTCTGTAAAATACACACTATGCAAAAGATATACATAGATGAAACTGAACAGCTTTCATTGAACAATCAATCATGAAATTCAAAGGATTAAGAAAAGGATTTTAACAGAAAAAATCTGCAGCTATCAATTCTCTAATGTTGAAATATGAAGTCAAGTGAGTAAATATCCAACTTGATCTGTGATAATTATTATGTAGAGAAACATTACATACAAAATGATATAAAATTTTATTTGACGATTTCATCCTTCAGGACTTCAAACTAAATTGAGGTTTTTGTTGATGCGATTATACATGTATATGAAGAGGAGAGGATATATATATATATATATATATATATATATATATATATATATATATATATATATATATATCCTGTGGTGTATCAGTATTAGTGTACTTGTGGATCATGGTAAGCTAACAACTGCCTTGATATGGTATCTCCCGATGTAAATATTTCTAGTTGAAACAATTTAAATTATAATGCCGTACTACAGTTATAAATTTATTGAAACTAATTCTACTTCTTGATTAGACATTAAAATAAAATATTTGAGAGACAATTACACAATAATTTGCAAAAGTTCCACTGAGAAACACACACAAGTAACATAAACAAATCTTTCGTTCTTGATTTGAAAAGCCATTGGTGCATTCACACCAATCATTATTTCTCATAGTAATGTTAAATAACAACATTTAGGATAACATACAATCTATATTTCAAATTAAAATTCATAATCATTGTGGTGTTAAATAACAAAAACATTTAGTATAAATGCAAACTTTATTTTTCATTAACATACATTTTACAGTATTTATTTTTGCAGTGTTAAGCAACTAAACATTTAAGATGACATAAAATCTTCATTTCCCATTACAGAATTAAAAACACCTACATACATTAAAACCATTCAAAATTACTATTATCATCACCATCTGATGCAAAGTGGTCAGCATAAACATCGTCATTTACAGTTTTGTCACATTGGCCTCAGTCGTTTTATACTACGGTAATCAGATAAAATCATGAAAATTTACCTTGATTTAGGGCCTCGTCTTATATATAGGTCACTTTATAAATGGAAATATGTGGTACATATATATATATAGAGAGAGATATTATTGGGAGTATAGAGTCTGGCAAATTTTATTTAGTTACTTTCTGTCTTATGTTTTTATCACTTATTATTAAGTATCCTACATTATGATAATAAAATTAGCTGGATTATATATCCAGACATACAAAAAACATTTTAATTTAAAAGTTTAAAATTTCAGCATTTCAACATTTTCAGCATTTCCTATCTATGCATAATTATAACCAACATTTTCATATACATATATAATTACATCAACAAAAATATCACTTTTTGAAATCCTAAAGGCCGAAATGCTTCAGACTGTGTTTTTATATTTACATAAGTAGCAAAGTAAATATTCTAAGTTATTTTGCTTTTTTTTATTAATCATTTCACCCCAAGCTAGGTGAAAATGCTACTAAGACACAAAGGATTTTTGGAAGTGAAAGGAAAATGAGAAAACTTCAGTGAATAGAAAGTACAATAAAAGAACAGGATTCAGGAAGAGAAAAGTTTGTGATTGGCATTACATTTAAATTTTTGAAGATTGTGGGTGGCAGGGAAGCAAGAAACCAGAAAAACGTTCCACAGGCGAGAAGTGTGAGAAAATAAACTATTAGAATAGAATTTACAGTTGCAGCTAGCTAATTCAACAGTAAAACTAATGCATTTAATCAAAATATGCTGCATAATTTGTTACATAAAAGATATATATTACACACAGACACATACACTTCTATCTTTCCTGTGCATTTGTATGGCAATGAAAGGACATTGATATATTCATTTTTCTATCTGCTGATGCAAAAGGAATTTATAATTTATATGATCTTACTCATATAAATGTTTATAAAAACCTAATAATATCCATTTGACCAAATCTTTGGTAACCATATAACATTACTATATAAACAAATTTGTTATCAGGTAAAAAAGATCAGCATTTGGAAATTGATGAATTGAAGAAACATTTGAAGGAAGATGCAGGAGAAACAACACATGAAGCATGTTTAAAATATGAGTCATTTAAATTTTTTGAGTAATACTTTAAAAAAAAAATTTCTTGCCAATGAAAATCACAATTTCCTACATGACAATACTTGTTCTCATGATGCAGATGCCATGCAACAAATAATCATGGGGAATAGAATAGAAGGTTCTTTTACATGTAGCTTAATCTTCAAACCTGTCACTTTCAGACTATCACCAGTTTCATGTTCTACAGCTCAATTTTTGTAGTCTGGGGTTTCTGCAATTATATGATCTTGAAACATTCCTTGAGGAATTTGGGACACTTTTATCTGATCTGACTGAAATATGTTACAAAGGCCAGAAAATGATGATGCCACGAATTTATAAATGATTTTGTCCCCCAAAAGTAGAAACTTTTGCATTGAGCTAATATTTTTGTTTTCAAAAACTGCATATTTCTGAAACAAAGCTCTCTTGCTGCAAAAAGCTATGCAGTGCATGAACCATTTAAGTGGTTATATTTTTTGAAACTGTTTTGGAATCTGACATACTGCTTCTTGCTTCAGTAGACAATAGGAATTAACTGATAGTTTTTCAGAAGACCTGTTCATTTTATATCAAGAATTATCAGATTTTTTTATGCTAAATCATTTTTTCTTGATTTTTTTTCTTTGGTTAAGGTCAATCTATTTTTTTTACTTTTTTAGTTTAAAAGGATATAAGTTTTTGTTTTCAGTGAATATATCTAAGCATATATACAAATGCTCTGGCTGTGTCTTTAGAAACAAGATGCAATTATGTGTGCCATGTTGATTATTAGTATTGATAATATATACTAGAAGTAAAATGGTTTAAAAAGTTATGTTGCACATTGAATACTGTTCTTTTATTCCTAATGTAATCAGTATAAATGGGTGTACTTGATCTCTTTGTGTTTTATTGTGTAGTATATGGTTGGCACAGGCGAAAGTGAAGATGAGTTGAAATTTCTCTAGTCAATATATTGAATATGGCATTAATCATTGGTTCCTATCTTTGCGATGATTTTATGCATGGATAGATATTTGGCAAAGAGATTTCATCAAGAGTTTTGATTTCAGTCCAGTAAAAATTCACACTTGCATGCTCAAACTTACATATATATGGTTTGTATATACATCTGTTACCAGTTTGATTGAAAAAATGAAGGGGCGTGTATGTGGGGGGGTGCTTTGTTGAAACAGCAATGTGTTGAATATAGAAAGTAGAAACCAGTTTTTCTTGTAAAATAACTTAATTTTGACTTTTGGGAATAGTACCTTTGCCGTTATCTGAGTAAAATACATAAATTGCAATTTAAGTTCAAATGTAATTATTTATATATTATATAAATATTTCTCTTTGTGTAGAATTTTACTTTGTGGATATCTTGATTTCATATATATATATATATATATATATATATATATATTCATACATGTTTCATTAAATAATATAGACAAGTGTTGTCTATTTATTTTATGTAAATTCTTTTCATAATGTCTAATAAGTTTAATAACATTATCATTGAATGAAGAAAGAAATTCACAATATTAATCCATATTTTTTAATACAATCTAAGCTTTCATCTTACATAAGCCATTATCAAAGATGTCAATTACAACATATTAAGCAATATACGGACAAGACAGTGATGACAGTCTGTGAATGTTTACATAGATGATCTCTAAACGATAAACTCTATATAAGATGCTAGAAGAAATAAATCTCATGGCACGCATGACCACGCGAGAGTGAATTGGAGAAGTATGAAATGGGAAGCCATTGGCACAAACCAATGGCCTCCGTCACCAACTACAGACATTTAAGGATATTTGTAGAGATTCCATAGTTGATTTTGTTTAGGTTGGGTTTCAACTGTTTAATGTATAATGCGTCAAGGATTTTTAGTTTTTGTCTATTGTCTTCATGTCGAAGTATAATTGTGTTTTCGACAAGTATTTTATGGAATTGTGTGTGCAGGCAGGCATGTTGTTTTAAATGCCTAAAAATGTTAGAGTTTTCATTCAAATGTAGAAGCAGTATTATGTACTATTTGCTTAGTATTGAGATTTCTAAGAAAGCATCTTATTTGTTCATCAACTATATAGTTTGGAAAGCTATTATTAATAAGTGTCTGTTTTATATTCTTTAGCTCACTGTAAAAAATCTGTTTTGTGGATGAATTAGTTTCTGCATGATGTATTAGATTCTTTATAATTACTATTTTGTAGTAATATGGGCATTCGCTCTTGTAGTTAAGTGTACATGAATTTATGTTGTAGGTTTTTTGTATGGCAAAATAGTAAATTTGGTATTATTTGTGTTTATCAATATGTCAAGGAAGGGGATTTTATTATTAGTATTGAGTTCATATGTGGATTTAAGGACAGAATTATTTTGGAAACGTTTTTGAAGTTGAAGTATTTCATCTGTATTTTTAACTAACATAAGAATATCATCAGCGTATCTTAGGTAGATTAATGTTTTTTTAAAATCTGTAAATATCTTATTTTCGAGGTTTGACATGTAGAAATTGCTAAATGTTGGACCCAGTACTGAACCCATGGAGATACCATCACGTTATATATATATATTGTTATTATGATCGAAGAAAGGGACTTCAGTAGTACAAGCTAATAGTAATTTTCTTAATATATTAGGATTAATTTTAAGTGGGGGTAAAGATGAGTTATTGTATATATTTCTTATAATTATGTCAATAGTTTCACTAACAGGAACATTGGTAAATAAGTTTTCAACATCAAGTAAAGCCATGATTTCATTGTCGGGCTTTTCACTTTTTAGGATTTGGATTACTTCTAATGTTGCCATAACACTATATTTACTAGGAAGATAGGGAGTAATAAGTTGGTTAATGTATTTTGTTAGATGATATACAGAAGTTGGAATTTGCGATATGATAGGACGGAGAGGATAGTTAGGTTTATGTGTTTTTATAGTGCTGTATATGTAACCAGGTCTATAATCACCAACAATTTTAGGGAGTTTTAAAGAGTTCTGTTAAGCATTATTAGCATTAATAAGTTTATTAAGCTTTGATTTTAGCTGGTTGGTTGGGTTCTTGTTAAGTTTTTTAAACTTTATGTGATCATGGAGTATGTGGTCAAGTTTTTTGTTATAATAAATTTGTTTAGGATGACAAAAAATGTTGGTCTTATCAGCTTTTTCTACAATAATGTCAGGGTGGTAAGTAGTTCTTGTGTGGCAATTTTCAGTTGTTTAGAAAGTATTTTGAGGAGTTTCTGCTTTTATCATGCCAATCCTTGAATGTGCCTTAAGTAAGTCTTTAAATTTTGGTGTAGTTTCTATTAGTTTTCATCCTAGAGTTTAACGATGTTTTGGTATAGGGTCTCAATTTCTATTTTTTTAAAAGTCGATTGTACTTTATTTGTATATATGACAATTAGGTCCAAGGTTAAGTAATTCTTTTTTTGATGCTTAGTTAGTTCATAGTTGGAAAGGTTAATGTATTAATCAGTTTTGTTAGGAAGAGTGATATTACCTTTGTATAATGTATTCAGTTTTTTTATAATTTTAAATCAGTGTTGAGCTTCAGATTTATTGGTAATTTCCGTGAGTCTATGTGTAATTTCCTCCAGTTGGTCCGAGGTAGTTATATCCTGTAGTTTATTGTAAATGTCTTGTTTGTTGCTGTTAAGGTTGTTCAATTTTTCCTTTGCTATTTCAATTTGCCTTTTCACAAGGCTACATTTGTAATTCCAAGTATTGATAGTATTGTGGGCTGCTAGATCATGTAATTTAAATTGTGTGTATTTAGGCAGCATCTTTTCATTCGTACATGTTTCATTAAATAATATAGACAAGTGTTGTCTATTTATTTTATGTAAATTCTTTTCATAACGTCTAATAAGTTTAATAACATTATCATTGAACGAAGAAAGAAATATATATGTGTGTGTGTGTATAGGGTGTCCCCTAAATTTTCATACATGGGAAAAATACACCTTTTTATATGAAAAACCATTTTTATTTATATAATATGCTCCAGATGTCTAGCATTCTGTTGAAAATACTCTTCAATGTGTGTCCTCCACTACTGAAGCACACGTTCAAGCACAGCTGGAGTTATGCTTGTAATGGCATGTTGCTTGAGATGATTTATGTTTTGTATCTTTTCCTGATACACCATTGCCTTCAAATGCCCCCAAAGGTAAAAATCAAGTAGGGTAAGGGGATCTGGGAGACCACTCCACAAGACCATGTCAGCTAATCCAAGCACCTTTATTCAAATACATCTTCTAGGGAATATGAAATATAAAAAATACAATGTTAAAAATATATGTATGGAAATTTATGGGACACCCTGTATATATAAAGACAAAAGGACACATTTCATTCTCTGAATGATTTTATCAAGGTAAATGTAAGTTTTTTTTTATTTTGCAACATGTATTTATAAACACAATAAAGAAAATTTTCTTTTTGTCATTATTTTTTTTTACAGATATATTTTATTTATATCTGAATTTTTACACGCACATAATTACTGCAGCTACTTAAGTTTCAACTTTGAAACAAGGATCTTCAGGCCAGGTTAATATATTTGTAAATGGAACCCAAAACTGTTGTATTTAAGAACTATGGAAAACTATTATTTAATCAACCTGGATGCTTTATACTGGTGGAATATTAACCAATAGATATTTTATTGTCATGTATACATACCCAAAGTATTTCTGATCTTTTAATTAATAGTTGGTTGTAGTTGGGAACATCAAAATTACCAGTTTATATTCCTGCCACAATTTTGAAATATATATATTATAGAAATATTTTTAATTTTTTGCCAAGTACTAGATTTAATATGTAAGATTCCATGTTTTTCACTTGAAAATGATTAAACAAGTATTTCCCTAATTTTATATTTAAAGTTAAGGTATATATTAGGCTAATACTTACCCAGATACTGTTGATGACTAGTACTTAGCCAAGCTCGATAATACTGCAGTATTAAATGTAAATAACCTAAGGTTTTATTTCATCAAATATGGTAGTTGCAGTTTGTACCCAAAAGTAATTACTTTAAGTAGGTAGACATTCTATAGAATTAGAATTTTTTTTTTTTTTTTACTTTTTAAGTATCTTAAGAATAAGTATTTTTTTTTTTTTAGGAATATTGGAATAGTTTATTTTTGACGATTATTTCTTTCACTTTAATTTATGTTGCATTTTATTGCAACACTGACAAAGATTGTCATTCTATGATCATTAATATGAAGCATGGATCAAAAGTAATAGGCCTTCAATAAGACTTGAACTCTTATCTGTAATCCTTGGAAGCTTGATTTTCAGGTTAGGCTACAAAGGCCACCACTTGACAGGATTCATCCAAATTTAGCTTTATGATTATATTTGGACAGTGCCTGTAAGATGGATGCCTAGGATAAGGAAGTTGGTTTGCAATCATTGCTGCATATTCATGATCATAGAATGGCAATCTAAGATTGGTAAGGAAAAAATAAACAAATTAAGATGAAAGAAATACTCAAAAAATTTACAGTTCCACTGCTGTGGGTGTATTTAGACATCTTTATGAAATTTATATTGCCTGCTGTTGATGTGTGTATATATACATTTTCAAGGCACCATGAAATGTCTATCTTTAGTATTTGTGCTAAAAACTAATTAGCACTTTGTGCTATTTCCAAACCAGCATATACATATAGTAGAGTACAATATGATACTTTTCAGGATGTATTTTTATTATATGTTGGTGTTGAGATGTTGAGTGTTTCCGCGTGCGTGTATTGAAATAAGGGCAAACACATACGTAGGGAAAAATACTGGTATCTGAAGAGGTATTTACAACAGAGAGATTAGTAGTCAAACAAACGCAGGTTAGTCAGTAACAATCAGAAAAGAGTATAAAGTCTAACTGTATCTTCCGGTAGAGAGACGGAAGTGTGATGGTCACCTGATCTTCCAGAACTCTATAGGACTGTCCTATTAGTAGTAGAGAGATTAGTCCATTCCAATCAGAAGGTGGGTGCGCCCCAACAGTTGGGGAGTGTTGTTTAGCTTAGTCTTTACTGCAGAGTATCCTATCAAAACCAAAATGGTAGTGCCTTTGAGAAATCACCTTCAGTGTTTTTATAATCATTTATTTACAGTAAATGGAATTTTTTATTTTTTCCAAAACAAGCCAGCACTGCCAAGCAACAATGCTATGACAATGCAACAGTGAAAGTGCTAATAATAATTAACAATGCTTCATGTAAGAAATTCAAATCATTCCTCATTATCATCAGTCTCATAACTGGGTGTGGTTATGACCAGTTCACTTTAGTGGATACTCATATTTGAGTACGTGCTCTGTTTATTTATTTAACAGTATATTTATTTATTTTTATCTACAGGCCTGAATGACAGGAGAAATTTTGCCTGAAAGCACAAAATTTATCCTCACCTGACTGACTGCTCTTCATGGCCAAGTCAGTAAGGCAGTGAGTCTGTCGTTCACTTTCTGAGCGATGGTTTGGTTCAACTCTCTGTCTACGGACGGAGAGGAACCCGAAGGAGGCTACGCCAAAGGGCAGAGTCTCCTTTGGGGAGGTAAAACCGGCCCTGAACCCGTTTATACAGGTTCAAATGGGCTATTTTTTGGCCGAGTCTAATGGCTCGGAAATGCCCACGTTAAAAAGGCCTTGTGCCACATGATGTCCTCGTGGGGGGACGACTAAATATAGTCAGTAAGGCATGCTGGGTTAAATGGTAACTCCTTCTGCCCTTAGGAAAGCAGGTTTGATTCCTTCTGAAGAGCACAAAATCTTTCTTTAATAAAATTTCTCAAACATTCAAGCTAGTAGATGCAAAATAATTATACCATTTAATAAACAGAGTGGCTACTGAAATATAAGTATCCATTAAAAATAATGTTTAAAGTGATATATATGTGTGTGTGTGTGTGTGGCTGACTAATCATTTCTGAGCTCACTAGTTTTCTAGAGTAGCTAGCAATCCCTATTGCAGACACCTTCTCAGCAAGTTGTGTTTGTTCAACACCCACAGAGCCCACCTATGGCTTATACTGAAAATATGGTAAGTACACCTTAGTTACAGTTTCTGGGAGAGAGTACATAGTTTAGTTAAACTCAATAAGTCATAATTTCAAACTCAAACTACCAGTCATGATGAATTGTGACTTCAGCAGTCACCAAGCAGTTCTATCTAATTTGACTCATAAGGCTTGGGTCAACTTCCAAAAGTGGTACATATTGGGATTGCCTCCACAAGCCAATAACATCAAGAAGTCACTTTAATGACAAATCAACCATGGTGAAATTTGTACCTGAGTCTTATAGTCAGAAAGCAAACATTCTAAGTATTCAGCCACATACATACATATGCACATACACACACATACATACATACATACATACATACATACATATATATATAATTTTCAAAAAATTTAAACAAAGATAAGATTTTTTTTCCAATATATATATATATATATATATATATATATATATGGAGGAGCTGAAAATATCTGCTCCGACAAAAACAATCAAGAAAATCTGTTTGGCTCTTTGTTCAGATTTTTGGATAAGGGTTGGGCCAAAAATTTTCAGCACCATCTTTGTTTGTGCATATATATATATATATATATATATATATATATATATATATATATATATATATGCACACACACACCTTATAATTGCTATCTGCTAATAATAGATAATCTTTTTACATGCATATGTATAGAAAGTTCCAAGCCATAAAATGCTTTGTGCATTCTACTAACCTTAAATACTTTGTATGTAGCTGAGGTTGGGGATATACACTTGTATGTATGTACCTTTGTAGACGAAATTGTATGAATTGTAATGATGGCTGCTGCTGCTACTTCTTTTTCTGTCTCCTGATATTGGGAATCTTCCTGTTGATTTGCTTCTATTTGGCTGGTTTTGTGTTGATGTTGAAATTGCATTTGCCTTTTACAATTGTAAAAGGCAAATGCAAGTACAAACAGGTGGATTAAGGAACCTTGTGTGCAGCATCAGGAGGGTTGGGTGTGGTAGTGCAAGAGGGGTGGAAAGTGTGGGAGCTGGTTCTGTTATAAACTTTTATGTCACTCTCTTACAAAAAGAAAGATTGAGTTGCATGAAAAATTCTTATAGATATGAATAAAAGAAGAAATAATAAATGAGACAAAAATCAGTATTTCAAGTTGTGAGGAACTAAAGATTAGAGAAATATTGAGATAGATGGAAAATCCAAATATGTCTAAGAATGGGATGTCAAAGAAAAAGGGATTAAAAGATAAACTATGGATAAAACAGGTTGATAAAAGTATTGCAGTGGATAAAGAGGAAAAACTTAACTTCAACAATGGTAATATTAGCTGTTTCATTATAAGAAAATATTTAAAATTCATTGATCAAGCAGCCAGTGCTACTTTCAGTTGAAATTTATAAAATCCTTCTAAAACAATTTTTCAGAAAAATAGGTTTCTAAAGTCTACTGTTATTGCTTTGTCCATATTGATGGGGGCTGCCTTCCTAACCTTTTGTTTGAAGATGTGGGATGTTAGCATCTTGATTATATCATTATTTTCTCTTTGAGATAGATGTGCTATCCATTTTAGATGTTGCTGCTTTTGAAAGTCCTCAAGTCATGTGGTTTCTGTTATTTGGTACAATTCTGTTATTCTATAGTCCTGGTCCACAAACTTCAAAGAAAGTTTGCTAAGAGTTGCATGCTTCACTCACTCAAAGCCATTTTTAACTATTGATCTTAGAAAGTGGTTGTATACAGCTGATAGTTTTGATATTTTTGAATGAGTTTGGTGCCATGTGTGGCATCCATCTGAAAATCTTGATCTGATGAGACTAAGAGCATGGCTCAAGTTTTTAGGCTAACATTTTGATTTTGAAGCAATTTGTAATGTTGGACAAAACTACCCCTAGTACAAGAATGTTCAATTTCCTTATCTCCTACACTAAATCTGTTATAACTAATCTATACACTGATATATTTGAAGTGTTTAGTATTTATTAATTCCACATCATGAATTTCTTTGATGAATTCATGGTATGTGTCATTACTGCTTTCATTCCAATTTCAGACCATAGTTTCTGCTTTGTAAAGGTTTATTTTGAGTCCTATTTCTTGGAACACTTGAAGAGAGGAGTTTAGAGTATGGAAAGGATAAGTGAGAGATTTGGATGCGCTTGAAAGATATAAATCTTCAAAGGAGAATTATCAGAGAACATTAGGGTAAAAGAAAGGATTGTCAAAAGGTAGCAGGTATTTGGCATGTAGATAATCATGTGGGAATTAGAAAATGTGAGTGAGTGAAATAAATGGGACCTAAGGAGAAAAGAGATAATGAGAGAGAGAGAGAGAAAGTCTACCATATTTTACTTCCTCATCACCATTTTCCTAAAACCTTTGGTCTTTCCTTCTCAACCTTGAATATTATTTTCCCTTATCACTTTATATCATTCATCAGATTGTGTCTATCTACATTCAGAAACCATTCCTTTAATATTAAAGGCTTACGGGCCACATTACGTTGAAATACCAGTTCTGGTAGGATCACCGAAGTTAAGCAATATCAAGCCTGGGTGGGTGACCTCTTGGGAATACTAGCTGCTGTAACCATGAATGTGTGAGTGGTTTAATGGATAATGGCTTAGAATTGTTAATTGGAGAACCAAGTTCCAGTTCCTGTTGGATTCACTTATGCACAAATCCCATTGGGATTTCTCCCCACAGCCATGTGTCACAAAAACCATTATTATCTAAAAAAAAATTCTTACCATCTAAAATATTTTCTGGCTTTAAATAACCTCCAAAGAGTTAAGCCATAGAAAACAAATCAAAATATTTATAGAAAAAACAAAGAAGTTACATTACAATGATGGGAAAGTGACAGAAGCTGAGATGTCGGGTCTGGATTGATAACATTACATAAACTTTTTTAGATTTTTCTAGAATCTCTCAATATATAGCAGGAGCACCAATCCGAGTATGGCAGCAATATTCAATGCATGGTAGATTTATAAATATGCAAGATGGATTCTGGTGAGAAAAAAGTGTCTAGCAAGTTACAGTGTACCAAACTTCTTAGCAGATTCAATGTAATCATTCCACTTCATATCATTGAAAAACGTGAGACTGAGAAGGTAAAATAAGTTGTTTTCATGGAGGTTAACACCAGCCATGTTGATGAAAGACAATTCTCTAAGATGACTAAAAGAGTGTAGTTTGTTTTGGAGGCATTAAAATTAATAAGCCATTTCTTTCCCTAGTTAACATCAGATAGGTCAATTTTGAGATCAACTGCCAGTTTTACCTTATCAAACCTACTGGACTTACTCTTAAGCTAAGAGTAGATAGTTGTCATCAGCATAGATATCAAGTTGGAAACTGATGACACTGGGAAGCTCATTGATGAAGATAAGAAACAAAGTAGCCTCAAAGATAGGGGGAACATTCACATTAATGTGAAAGAGTTTAGACAAGTGGCTACTCAACTTTCAGTACTTGCTAAGAAAGATTAGATTGAATCAAAAATTCAGCTTGTGAAGAAGTTCAGCATGTCAAACTGTATCAAATGCTTTTGAGATATCTAAAGCCATAGCCCAAGCTTTGCTGTATTTATCTAAAGTTTGACAGGCTCTTTCAATAATAATCATTAACATGTCTTTTAAAAATTGATCAATACTTTTGCCTCAAATCAGTGCAATATCTGTGCACCGCATAAAAAGTGTTAAGCACATACACAGACAATTTATTTCATGTAAAGTCATTTATAACAATAAAGTTAATACAGTGAATATAATTTGTTTCAATTTTTAATATCTTTTGCCTAAATTCCATTTATTCTTATTTTTAAATTACTTCCTGTATGTGTATATATATATGTATATATATATTGTATAAATTTAGAGCATTTATAGGTATAGACACTATGAATACAGGAATCAACACCACATGGTGACTGACAGCTTCATATTAGAATTGACTATCACACCATCAGTCTGAAGATCATGAAGTGTGAAACAGTCATCCTGCAGTACTGATTCCTATGTCCACACTGTGTATTGTGTGTGTGTGTTTTTATATATATATATATATATATATATATATATATATATATATATATATATATATATATATATATATACACACACACATATACAAATATAATATATAAAAGATACTTATATTTCTCAGTTTTTCGCAACTTGTAGTTTTATATGCACACAATCATCAGGCAGTTGAAAAAGACAGGAAGCTCAATTCTAAATTTAGAACTGAGTTTCCAATTTCAACCTTTACACATTAAACTACTAGTTGGGAAAAACAGTGCGATATATATATATTGCATTTTTGTATATTGCTCTGTATATATATTTTTTTTATTTTACATTAAGCAATGTGTTTTAGTAGTATCTTTTTAATACTTATAAAACAATATATAAACCAAGAAATCACTGTTTAAAAGAGTCCTTTGCATCCTGGCATATAGAACATCTTGAGTGGGAAACCACTGTTTGTAATCAAAATGTGTAGGTGTACAATTCTTGAAGGCACTAAGATCTTCCAAGAACATGCAATGAGTTGGGCAAACATTAAGCATGCAGATAGGAAAGAGGAAATCATTGATCCAGTAATCTATCAATTTACAGCTTCAAGTTGATTAAATAGCTTTGAGAATTTTTAGTTCTAAGCTAGTTATATAAAAAAATTGAAACCAAACCTCAATAAAATTAACTACGAATACTCCACAAACATTTTAAAATGTGTACAATAGGTAGTCTTTAAATATCAGCACTTGTCATTAATAGTTTTTCCTTCATCTAGCAACTACCTTTTTGCCAGCATACATAGTTACCTCCCCTTAAAAATTGATGTCTGTCAACCAGCCATGACACAGCATTTGTGACTCCACATATAAAAATGATAATCTTCGGATGACCACAAACATTTTTGTCCTTCACAACCATGAACACTAAATATTTACTCTATATTTAACAATACCCTGATGATAACATTATGGTATGTTGAAAGTACTCAGAATAAATATAAGCCAATATGATGTTTTCCTGTTGTCTTTTAACAACTGCACAAAAAAGCTTATTTGCAAATATGAAAGGATCTTATCGAAAATAAGTAGACAGAACGTGTCTAAATTATTTAACGAAACCTGTCTGAATGAAAACATGCTGCCGAAAAACATGCATACATATATATATTGGACACCTCAATGCAGTGTAATAGTTAGCAAGCTTGTCTCACTGGAACAATTACGACTGAGTAGTGAGTTCGATCCTCACTGGGTGCCCCATACTTTCGGCCTTGTGCCACATCTAAGCTATGCTTAGAAAATCATATTATATATAATCAATTTACTCCAAGCAAGGCTATAATTCCATTAAGATGCAAGGGGCTACTGGGAATGAAAACAAATGAAAAGACTATAGAAGGAATTGGAAACCCAATCCTAAAAAGGAAATAAGAGATAAACCTCTACTCCTGTTGAAAAACAGGGGAGGAGTGTGAACTGGATGATAGGCAAAACTATCTACTCCTATTATATATAATATGTGGTTTTACAAAAGCCCAGTCTACTATAAGGGAAACAAAGTTAGAATGATGTATGTGTTGTACAGAGAACCTGCCTTGAAAATCAGCATTTGAATTTTTTATTTTACCTGGTCTCAAATAGTAATCAGTGATACCATTAAATAATATTCAGCTCTTTCAAATACAAAGTATACCCTATTATAACCATATTAAACAGAATATAATTGAGAGAGAAATTGTAAGGTTGAAGAATAAAGGAGAGAAAAAATAAGATACTCGAAATATGAATGTGTTCATACTATTTGTATTAAAGTTATATCGTGAAGAAGAGGAATAATGGAAGAAATTGTTTCCTATTTCCTCAAAACCCATAAAGTCCAGTTACAATTAAGAACTGAGTCTTATTTGTGATATGCACTAAACATATTACTGACCTAATTTTCTGTCTTTCATGTACTTTAAGACCTTAACTAGTTTATTCCTTGAAAGTTTTATAAAATAAAATAATTTAATACTTTTCTTTGAAGACTTTACAATATGCAGGAAATGCAAAAAATGTAATTTCAACTGTATCTTTGATATTAAAAGATTCCAAAAATTAGTTTTTCATGTAAAGATTATTCAAAATCAAATTCTATGGATTTAATTCCAAGTAAGTAACACTTGTGAATAAAAACATACCTTTTAGTTTCATGTGATGAATAAAATGTTCCAATTCAAATTTAAGAAATGATGAATAGTTCTCAGCCCAACAAAGAAGGCTTTTTAAAAGAAAAATCTGGTATTTGGTCAGATTTTGAGAATTGGGCCAGACTGAGAACTTTTCAGCACATCCTTTATATATATATATATATATATATATATATATATATATATATATATATATATATATATATATATATATATAGTACAGTTTAATAAGATAGTGAGGAAAGGTAATGTATTGTTTATTTCTGTTTCATAAGTAGGCTTACAGCCATATCATGTTGAAACACCAGTTCTTGTATGATCACCCAAGTTAAGCAGCATTGAGCCTGGTCAGTACTTAGATGAGTGACAGCTTGGGAATAGTAGGTCCTGTAAGCATGGATGTGCAGGTAGTGTAATAGATAATGGCTTGGAATTGGAAATCGAAGAGATCCAATTACAGTTGGGTTTGTAATATTCACTTGTATGCAAACACTTTTGGGAAAGGTATGAATTCACCTCTTCCCTTCACAGCTATAGGTTAATTAGTAGCGCTTGTATCATTCAATCTATCTCAAAAAAAAAAAGATTCCTATAATCCAAATATATTTTCTGGCTTTAAATAAACTGCAAAGGGTTGATAAGCCATAAAAAAACATATCAATCAATCAATTGTTCTATAAGTAAATTCATTTGTATGATGTATGTTAAGTTTATTTACAAGATCAGGTAATATTATTCTGGGGGGTATATTAATAAAGTATCATCGATATATCAGGAATATAAGTAAAATATTTTGGAAAGAACCAGTTTCTAGAAATTCTTAGAAAATATAAGCTAAAACATTACTAAGCATCGGTCACATTGTTAATCTGAATTTCAGTCTATAAAAATTATCAAAAGCGAAATAACAGTGGTTTGTAATAAGTTGGCAAATCTTCATAATCTTATCTACATTATTTACATTTGGACTGATGTTTTTGTTTTTGATGTTATTATCACGTTTTGGGTTTTGGCCTTGTGCCCTCTGGCCTTCATCGAGTTCTTGTCAATCCAAGTAACCTTCAAGGAATTTTGAACTGAACCCTTTATTTAATCTATGGGGGTAGATTGTCCTTATCCACTGTCCATGTCTAGGGATATTTAATCTAATTCTTATTTATTACTGCTCAATTATTACTCACCCTGTTTCCACTAATTCTATGTCTGTAAGCTTATGGCCATATATTAAAACCCCAGTTCCCATACAATCAATGAAGTTAAGCAATATTGAGTCTGGTCAGCACTTAGATGGATGATTGCTTGGGAATACCAGGTATTTTAACCTTGGATGTGCAGGTGGTATGATGGATAATGGCTCAGAATTGTTAATTGAGAGCCAAGTTCCAATTCTTGTTAGGTTTGGTATACATACTTATGTACAGATACCCTTGAGAAAGGTATGAATCCACCTCTTCTTCCCCAGCTATGGGTTAATTTGTAAGAATTGTATCATTACTATCTCAAAAAAATTCTTACAATCTAAAAATATTTTATGGATTTAAATAGCCTGCAAAGGGTTGATAAGATGTTGAAAACAAATCCATCTAAGTCTGTACTATCCAGCCCAAGGATTGAACTCACAATTACTGTCACTTTATAATCTTGTCTATTGGTAGAGATAGGTTAGATTTTGCTTGTACTAGATATTTGTTTAGGGGATTTAGGTATTTGTTTAACTAATATATAATTTAGATGTTTGTTTATTATATATAATTAAAAAAGTTGAATGCATTCTTAATAAAACAGATATAATGTGTCTTTGATATTGGCTTATAAAAGCTGAAAGTACTTGGAATTAAGACAATTTATATATGCTCAGTCTTGATATTGTAAAAAAGAGGAATGTTTTGAATGTTTTTGAAAAGAATCCATAACAAATCATTGTCATTGATTTTTAATAAAACTTGATAAGTGATTCTGGTTCCTGAAGGTGCATATGTATATATTAAATTCCCCCTGTAGATAAATAATTTAGCTCAATATGTATAATACACCAAATTGCTTCCCTTGGATCTTGTTGTCTTAAAATGAGAAAATGTTCTGTACAGAAGTCATAAACGAACTAGAAGTTGTCTTGAAAGAAACAAATAAAAAATTTAATTTTCTAAGAAGTGAAACCATATATGGAAGGATTTAAAAGAAATAGGGAGAAAGAAGGGAGACAGAACATAAAAGCAATTGGGCAATGAAAAGAAATTCTGGATGAATGAGAAAGGGAATATGAAATAAATGAGAAAACTGGAAGTAAAATGAAAGAGAGGAAAATGGGAAATATTTTTAGAGCAAAGAGAAGGCAAGATAAAAGATCAAAAGAGAAATCAGAGAATCAGATCTTTCAGACAAAGAAATCTTGATATTAAAAAAAACCCCAAAAAGCCTACGAGATAAAGAAAATACAACACCAGATATAATCAGTATTCTGTAATATTAAAAATCATTGAAAATACTTAGAAAAATCAAACAATTAAAAGAGGTGCCTACACTGCAAAATTTAATATCACAAGTAATATTTAACAAGAAAACAGTTTTCAGTAACTAATTTAAAACCATCTTTCATGAATCTAAGTGACAGCATTATTTTTTTGACTAATGTTCAAGACCCAAGAGCTACTCAAGGTAGGGGCTTACAGTGTGGAGTTATATTAGTGTAGGAAAGGGCAAGTGTTAGAAGCAACAGGAAACAAGGCATAAACCTCTACTCCTGTTCAAAAGACTGGGGAGGAGTGTGAACCAAATAAGAGGTGAATCTATCTACTATTTCATGGTAAATTTTATGAACATTTAACCCAAATTGTATCCTGCTGTTTGTGAATATGTATTGAATCAACAGTAAGAGATGCAAAGGGTGTGAAAAGCTATTTTCTCTCTATTTTTAGACACACACACATATATATATATATATATATATATATATATATATATATATATATATATATGTGTGTGTGTGTATTTAGGCAGCAAATGTTCTTTGAGACAAATATTATTAAAAATGACATTTTGTGCCAATTAATTGAACTGATTGATTTTTCCATATTACAAATAATCCTTCTCAGACAAAAAGGAAATTCCATCAGAAATTGTCCAAAGTTCATTTCAGAAGAAAAGTACAAGAAATATGGTCAGAACTTTTGATTTACTCATCATCATCATTATCAGGGTAGGTAAAGACAATGGTGAGTTTTGCAAAGCTAGTGAGTATTTGTGACATGGATGAGGTGTGACGTATGTTTTTTTTCTATAGATTTGAGGATGCAGGCTCTTAAGTTATAATTATTTTTATTTATAGATTTTTTTTTTGTTGCATGAGTATTGCTTCTAGGATCATAAGTCTGTTTGTAATATTTGATTTTGGTAGTATTTTGGTATTGTTTGTGAGTAGTCGTCTAATGTTACTATGATCCTTATGCTGCTTATTAATGTATTGTCTGATAGCACCATGGTCTGATGGGTGGAAGGTGAGTTTCTGTGAGAGTGTGGTTGTGGTGTATCCTATACAAGATGTTTTGTGGTTTTTATTCACAGAGAAATATTGTCCGAGTGGACAAGTATATACATACCTACTCGGAAAATTTCTGATGGAATTTCCTCCTTGTCTGAGAAGAATCATTCATAATTTAGAAAAGTCGATCAGTAAAATTAATCAATACAAAATGTCTGTTGTTTTTAATATATATGATAAAAATATAGCTTTAGTCCCCAGTGTCCACTTATATATTTGTGCCTGATGAGTGCTATGTGCATGAAACTTTAAGTAGTATTGTGTAGGGAGGAAAAGATAAACATTAATTAGAGTGTTAGGACTGACAACTTTATTTTATATCTGATGGTTACCATGAAAATAAAATTTTAAGTAGTATTGAACAGTGGGGAACAGCTATATATTACTTTAAACATTATTTTTAGAGAATACCCATATTTGTCTAGAATCTCCATTTATTTTAAACAATATTTTGTTTACTGGTTTAAACAGTTGAGAAAAATTATTAAAGAACTTGATTGATTGTGAAGCTCTTCGTAAAAGCATGTTGGATTAAACAGTGGTTTCTTCTACAAAGGGGAACATGGGTCTAATCCTGCATACTGGAGGGTGCATTTTCTTGTATAAATTTTCACAAATGTTCAGGCTGGTAGACAAAAAATATATATATTGTGTGAGGGGTATACATTTCTTTTTTTCTTTTGATGATTCTGTTAATCCAAAACTGAATGTCCACCATAAGTCCACAAACAAAAAAAATGAATACATTTACTCACATCATAAAATCTGGCATAATCTTAGATATATATATATAAATAATAGGTGGTAAATGCTCACTTGGAAAAACCCTGGATAGTTCGACTTGTAGTAGAACAAATCGGTACCTAAGGAAAAATGAGGAATAAAAAAAGAAAGAACCAAGAACACAATCGTCCAGAGTTCAAGCTCAAAGTCCAAAGAAAAAAGCCTCCAAAATGAGTAAAGGCAACTACATAAAGTGCTCAATACATGAAGTAGAGCAAACCTAAGATAATCCTAAAGAGCTAGGCAAACCTACCTAGGTCTCACCTAAATGGATCGTCAGGGCAATGCTGGCATTGCCCTGACAATCTGTTTAAGTGAAACCTAGGTAGGTTTGCCTGGCTCCTTAGTACTAACTATATATAAATTCATGGACAAGTGGTTGGCATTTAAACCAGTTCTTCCACTACCTTCTACACAAAAACACATATACAGGATAAAAAACAAGACATGTCAAAGGACAGTTGAGCTTCTTATAGGAGCCAATCACATACACATATATATATCTAATGTGTGTGTGTGTGTGTGTGTATATATATATATATATATATATATATATATATATATATATATATGCTAGGATGGGGTCTCAAGTCTTGAATGGCAACTTTCCTAGAGAGATGCTGTCTCAAGAAAAAAAAAACACTTGGTGTACTTGGACAATCATGAGTGTCCAAGCTGGGTGTCAGGAAGCCTTGTAAAACCTTGCCTCAAATTATTGTGACAAGTCTCAGTAGGTTTAGGTAAACTGAGATGCTCTGTCAGGCAGGAATCACCTTTCTTTGTGTAAGATTAATCCTGGTCCTGCCTCAACAAAAAAACCTGGTTATGATGATGATGTATTGCATATGTAAAAAATTACCAGTTTATGTATGAACAGGCACTTAATACCTAGGATTAGAGTATCTGTACATGCTGCCTATGATCAAAATGTTGCTTTCTGGTGCTTGTATGGGTGTGTATAAAATGTGTAAGGTTGTATAATAGTTACCAATATTTAAAACAGAACCAGCAAAACAAGTTTGAATTTAGTATAAAGTTGCTTATATTTACTTGAAATTAGTACCTTTTGGGAAAGGCATGAAGCCACATCCTTGTCCCATCATCAGATATTTTAATAAAAAAATATATTGTCAATTGCATCCCATCATGTTTTACAGAAAAGAATTGGTGAGTGGGCACCTGAGTTAACTTCTTCCCCATAACTATTATTCAGGCAATAATAATTGTGAAAAGTTGTTCAATTCATAGCTGTGACAAGTGTTATGCACAACTACCTCTTTCTCAGAGCATATCATTTCAACTAATTCTAACCTTCACAGTTAAGACCTGTCATGCTATGCAAACCACCCTCATTCCATTGATGAGATATAAATTGAGCTTGGGCAGCTTCTTCTCACAAACTACTGCTTTATGGAACTGACTCCCAAAAGAATGTTTCTTTGATCACTACACTTATAACCTGTTTAAGTTTAGGGTTAATCGTTATCTTCCTCACATATCTGTATAAACTGTGCCTCTTACTTTGTAACCCTCTACCTTGTGTGGCTCTTGGGCTTTATGAACATCAATTTAAAAATGAAATAAACTCTGGTCCCTCAGTACCTTATTTACTTTTAAATAATTTTTTAAAAGTTTTAGGTTTGAAATATTTGAGAATTGTTATTAACTTTAACATGAAAACAGAAAGTACACAAGTAAAATGTATAAAGCAACTCTACTATTGAAAATAGGGATTACTGTAATTTCCTGGAGGTTTTCTAAACAAAATAGGGATCACCTTTATTTCCTCAAGGTTTTCTAAAAATAAGGATCACTATAATTTCCTACATGTTTTCTAAACAAAATAAGTCTCACTGTCATTTCCTTGAGGTTTACTAAGTAAAATAATAAATATATATTTTTCAGATGCTCCATTTTATTGAAGCTGCATGGGTAATGAAAGAATATCTATATACATCTTATATAAAAATAAAATATACAGTTGTCTTTGATCTCGCAATTCTTGAAAATCCTAAAATCTTTGTATGAAGGCCCTCAAGAGATTCAGTTGTCTTTATTCTGATGATTACGAGGATCTATCATTTAGAATTCTTATAAATTTTACATATGTATGTGAATTTCTTCACAAATTTAAGTTGAGACTAAGAAAATACTAAGAAAGAATTATTTGTATTGTAAAACCCCTGTCTCATAAGCTTTCTGGGATATATATGGAAAATTAATATTAAACCATGATTATTTAAATTGGCTGTTGTATATGGTATCTCTGTATTTGCTTATTTGTCTAGAAAAAGAAAAAAAGTATTTTTATATATATATATATATATATATATATATATATATATATATATATATAAAAAACAATGATATTTTGTACAAAAAATAAAGTGCGTAGGAAAAGGGGAAAAGAATAAAATAAAAAAAAAACGAAATTAAAGCAAAAATTGATTGGAAAGAAATAAAGTGCTGGAAAATAATATAAAAAGCAGACAGATAGAACTGAAAAGAAGAAAAAAAAAAAAAAGAAAATGAGGGAAGTGCCATTCATGCATAGAAAGAGTAGATTGAGAAAAGTGCAATTTATCGATTTGTCTCTGATCTCTCTCTTTCTCTCTCTAGTTGGCCAAGTTCATTTCATTCATGAAATATAAATCAGCCAATCACTGCAAAGAAAGAAAAAAGTGGAGGGGAAAAGCTTGAACGCCGGAAAATAAATAGAAAAAGGTTTAAAAATAAATAGAAAAGAAAGAGAGAATAAAAGGAGAGAACAGAGAATAAAAGAATTAGAGAGAAATTGAGCAAAGTAAAAAAAAAAAAAGAAATGAGAGACTGAAATTGAGCAAAGTAAAAAGAAATGAGAGACTGAACAAAAAGAAAAAACGATTATTAGATGAAAAAAAGAAAGTTGAAGAAAAAAAGACTAAGAAAATTAGGAAAAAAGAAGTTAATGAAGAACAGAAAGAAAATGAAAAGAATGAAGTAAGAGAAAAAATAAAAATGAAGAAAAAGAGAGGGATGTAAAAAAATATCAAAGATTAATGAAAAATGTTCGATGAATGAAAAAAAAGAAAAAGAAGAAATCGTAAAGAGAGATGGACGAAGAAGATTTTTTAAACGGACGGGGAAAAAGTGGAAGTTGGGTAAGCTAAACGGGAAGCTACTAAAAAGAATTAGAGAGATAGTGAAGTTTGGTGACAGAAGAGAAAAGACTGAGGGATCGTTGTATTGCTAGTAACGAAGTTGATGACGAAGAGAAAGAAGACGGAAAGTGAGAAAGAAAAAACCTTTTCTCTCTCTCATTCGCATAATAAATGCTCTTCACTGCAGTCAGACCCGGTGTTAGCCCGGCCGACGAACTGCTCTGAAATTGCTAAGGCTTAGCATGTGTGCTCTCGACGGCTTCACTACACAGTAGCTGTGGTTGTCAGTTATTCTGCCTGTCTTTCCTCGTCTCTGGGCTTCAGACGTGAAAAGGAGGTTTGTAAAAGGGACTTGGAGAAATCAGCTGATGCCGACACTAAAATTTACCGTCTCCGGTCGCGCCATGATGAGGTATTATTATTTTTTCAAAATTCGTGTTTTCTTTTTTGTTTTTTTTTTGTATAATATCTAGCATTTAGGATTGTTTTTAAAAAGTTCGCCAACCCTCGCTTTTTCTGCTTGTCTTACTCTTCTTCTCTCTTTTTTGTTTTTCTGAGGATTTTTATTGATTCTTTCTTTTCCTCTTTTTCTTTTCGCGTCCATATTAAGGATTAGGGGAGTGGGTTATTAATTTGCAATTTTAAATGTGGTAAGAATAAGGGACATATTGAAACCAGTGGTGCACACATACGCATACATCTTTTAAAAAAAAAAAGTTTAATCTACTGTCTGTACATATGGTACGAGAAATGTGTTCATTCTTTGAAACAAGCATCCAGATCCATAGTACTTTCATTTACTTCTCCTCTCCACCTTTTGTCTTTACTTTTTGAATTTCATTTTTAGCTATTACAATGACTCGCAGCAGGCACATGGGTGCAGATTCAACTTTATTTTTCATATACAACGTGGTATGCTGAAAAGTTCTCGGCCCGACCCACTTCCAAAAATCTGACCAAATATCAGAATTTTTGTGTGTGTGTGTGTGTGTGTAAGGGTTAATTCCTTGATCTGCCAAAGAACTTTTCAGCACTTCTTCGTAGATACATGTATCAAAATGATTACTACGTACAAGTGCATACTTGCTAACTAACAAGTATGAGTACACTAAGTTACACACACTTGCATGTAAATATCAAATTTATATATTTTTACATATGCACATAACTGGATTGATTTAAGTGATTGGAAATCTATTTCCATACATAGACACCTGGGAAATACATACACACATAGGTGTATGTACAAAAAAAAACATCTTGATTCCTACATGAAAGCATCATTTAAATGTTCATTTGCAGGCTCCTTTATTATTGCATTTAGATGGGTATAGCTAGCTATGAAAACAGTTAAGCTTAGTGTGGTGCAAGGTCACATTTATGGAGCATCCAATGAAAATCACTGTTCAGCTTCTGAGATTAGCTCACCAACCATGGCAGGTGTTCTATGAATTTAACAGAATTGATAGACAACTACATACACATACACAATAATTTGCACATGCAAGAACACACACACGTACACAGTCTGTGTATGTCAGTTGAAAATATGGATTAAAATTAAATCTGATAGAATGATTAAAGAAGGAAAATCTTTATAAATTTAATCATTAAATCATTAATTTTAATGTTTCGCTATTTAATTCAGCTTAATTTAAAAATTGAAACATTTTGTCATTTTACTTCCCAAAAAATTTTGATCAAGTTTTATTAAATTATGGAACATGTTAAATTTATAAAGATTTTTCTACTTATTTAATCATACATATATAGTGAGTGTATACACATTTGGCAACATTGATAAAATTAGTATAAAAAGACAGAAATAGGCTCTTATAATTGGTGATACAGACATCTTGATCTGTACACACTGAATTTGAAAGGCACAATTATTAAGAGATGATTAAACTGACAAATATAAAAGCTATAGATATGCATACTGATATAGCTAGATAAACAAATTGTTATACTTATATTGACCAATAATCATACAGGAAAACATCTAGAAATGTTATTCGATGTATATTCTCTTGTTAACAATGCATTTGTAGAAGTATTGAAAAGCTGACACTCTACCTTTTATGGCATAGGGCACATACCAATATAAAGTTGCACATGCAGGAAAATGCATACATTCAGGAAAATACATTATAGATTTTTATTCTATTCAATTAATATTTTGCAAATAAAAGCATAGGTTGTATGTATGAAATTATTTTAGAGAATATGTAAAATTATTTGTCATCTTCACATATATATATATATATATATATATATAAAATGAATGACAAAAGGGGAGAAAAATTATATGTAACGCATTTTGTTTTTTGAGACATCATCAAACTAAAGTAAATCCTAAAGGACGAAATGTGTTACACAGAATTTTTTTTACTTTCTCATTCATTTGCCTAATATTGTTCTGATATATAGAAATTTATATATCATATGCTCCAACATTTTTTATATATATATATATATATATATATATATATATATATATATATATATATATGTGCAAGTGCAGTTAAGTGCATTTGGTTTATACCAATTGCATTCTCCCTCTCTCCATGTATTTTGCATTTTTCAGTGTTTTATAAATTTTGTTTAAATGGGATCAGTCCATAAAGCAAGATAACTTTCTTTATTAACTTGACTAATTGAATTTAAATAGACTTATAAATGGACAGATTATAATAAATTTATGAATGTACAATTTATTACCAGACATGGAAAGATATAGACTCATAGGTTTGTATGCAGACAAAGAGTTACAACTGCATGACTATTAGTAGCTGTTAGTAAGATAACCCAATACTACTCTGGTAATATATATATATATATATATATATATATATATATATATATATATATATGATGTACTCTACTGTGATTTTCAACGTATTAAGGGTTCAGCTGCTGCATTATTCAAACCAAACAACTAAACTACCCACAGATATGATTTGATTATAGTAGTGAATGCTTTTGCAGAACCAACAACATTTTTGGGAAGAATTGAATACAGAGGACTAATGTATATAGTCTGCCACAAAGTCTCAAAATAACATTCCTCAAATTTTTAATTTATAGTTGTTAATCTCCTAGACTGGTTGTCAACCAAGGTTAAAAGCTCAGTCTCTGCCTTCATATTTAACTGCTAGCTGGGGGTAGAAGAAATGGAGTCATACTTTTCCCAGGGGTATTTGCATGTAAGTGAATGTAATGAACTCAACTGGAAATCAAACTCCACTCTCTGATTTTCTCATTCCAAGCTCTGTATATATAATATATATATATATATAAAAGAGAGATTTCATTGTTTATTAGCAAAGCACAATGCAAATATTTTGTGATTGTGTGAGCAAAAGAGCAATTTAACAAGAAATTGACAATTCTATAGATTGAATGCCTGGAAGTGTTTAACATATCTCTATATATATGTGTTTTTGCTTTTATTGAATAAGGGTGACCTGCATTTATCATGGGCTAATCAAATTTGTACTTCTGCTCATTTTTCCAGAATAGGGGCAAAGAGAAATGTGCATGCAGTGAAAGCCAGTAGCATCATAACTTGTAGGCACTGAAACCCCAGTTAGTCAGTTTTAAGTATATAAAATATTTTACAACCTGATTAGTCCATACAATAGAAAATTATTCTTGAAATAGTAACACACTTAAACAAATAAATATCTGTAAAAACATCAACAAGTCCATAGCCTAGAGATGAAAAAGCACTTAATTGTGCATGACAATTATTTCTTTTTCTAATACAATAAATTTTTATCTTTATTTTTCAACATAACCTCATTCCTTATTAATGCACTCTTGGATTTTTGATCAAACATACAGTAAATATTTCAGACCAAATGTCAGCTAATACTTGCATCCGGCTATGGATTTATTGATCTATCCTCATAGAAAGGTGTAAGCATATTTGTTTGACTTATTGGCAGTTAATTTAATAACTCATTTCTGTTCACTTTTCTGTCACATGTTTGTTTCTTCCACTGAACCAGAATATATAACTTCTGCACTATTCAACCCAGGGATTGAACTCTCAATTGCTAGAAAACCAAATATTTTTAACCAACACTTTAATCCATGAGGCTATGTTGTCACTTGTGAGCATAACAACCAAGATGAGTATATTATACTGACTGTAAAGGCACATAATGATTGGTAATTCATTTCTAAAACTTTCCAGCATAAACCTTGTTAAAATACCTTTCTTTATCATTAATCTTAGTAATTTATTAAAAGAAAAATATATTAGACTCATGACCAAGAATAAAGTGTTGTCTATGGCTTTGAAATAGATATTTAAATATTATCTATTCTATCTTGATGGTATTGCTTGAAAAAATAAAACCTCCTTCTTGGTACTATTTTTTTTTTTTTTTTCAATATGAGATAATGTTCACCTCTAACCTTAAAACTGAAATGTTCCTGTAAACAAAGAAATTACTTGATTTAACCAATAGAAATAGATAAAACATTGCTTTTTTGGAGTAAATTTTTTGTGGGGTGCTTTTGTGTTTTTTGAAACCAGATAAAAACTCTAACATAAGAGACAAAGATTAACACCAGATTTTTATTTTAGCTTCATTACTCAGAATAGATTTTAAAAGTTTTTATGTAACTGCTTTCAACAAGAAAGCTTTGCTCTCTTTTTTTTTTCTAAGGGTTCTTTCTATTAATATTCCGAATGGGTTTGTGGTTGTTACATATAACAGAAAAGCTAAAATATTGGTTTCTACATTACTTTATTATTTTTATTTTTCCTCTCAAAAAGGACTCAAAATATCTCTTGTATATAAAGTTGAGGATTCTAGTTAACCAATGTTTATCCAAATATCATAGACTACCAGTACTTAATCTGTTGTTAACTAGGGCAAGAAATGACGAGTTAATTTCAATGCCTCAAAACAGAACTGCACTCTTATAATTATTATAGAGAACCATTTTTATCTTTTATCAATATGGCTGATGCTAACCTCCAGAAAAGTGACTCATTGCATTCATTGTATCTTCATGTGCAAATGTTTTCCACAGACATGAAGTGAAAAGATTATATTGAATCAATTGCTTGGTCTGCTGCTAGGAAAGTTGGTTCACTGTATTGTGTTAGATAATTTTTTCTCAATAGAATCTATCTTACACCTTTATAAGTCTACCATTCATCTATGCATTAAATATTGCTGCCACATCAGATCCGGTGCTTTTACTATGTACCTAGAGATTCCTGATAAAATACAAATAAGAATGGTATTATTCCTGAGTTGGCATCTTCAGCCTCCCTGTGTCTTTTTTATAAATATTTTCATAGTAATTGTTCCAATGAGCATTCATATTTGGTACCTAGACTTTACATATTTAAGCACAGTAGCAGGGTCTTTTACATTTGATATGACTACATGTATGTTCTATACTAACAGTTTCTTCTATCACATTTTTCGCTTGTGGAACTCTCTTCCAGCTTCTTGCTTTCCATCCAACTTTGATCTCTAAAAATTTAAATGCAATGTCATTCATTATCTTCTGTCTTAATGCCTGTTCTTTTATATGTTGCCTAACTCTACAATCTATTTCACAATATAAAATACAATGTGACTTTATATGTTTATCAGTTACACATCCTGATTGTCTTTTCTTAGTAATGAGATATTCCATTGTTAGCAGGAGGCATTACTTAACATCAGTAAGTTCACATGCTTCATGTTACCATAATACTGAAATATCTCATTAATGTGTAAATTAGGCTTTTAATACATCACCTTTTTTTTTGTTTCATGTTAGTTTTCTTTGGAACATGCAATAATACTTGATAATAGATAAAAGTCCTTGATCACTTATGCAGAAAATATACCCGATGCAATTGCAAAATTACTAAGATATTGCTGTCTTTTTATGTTATAGGTAAACTGGTATTGTCATATTGACTTAAGTGTTGTATTCGCTTAAATATCTATGTCTAAAATCATTAGTAAACTTGAATAGGATTTCATTAGGTTTGAATTTCTAGGATAAGGACTTGTTATTTACATTGTTTACATTTGGACACATCTTTATTGTTATTATCACAATATTTTTGTTGTGTTCTCAGGCCTTCTTCAGGTATCTGCCAATCCAAGTAGCCTTCAGGAAATTTTGAAATGAACCCTTTATTTAATCTCTTGTGGTAGATTGTACTCATTCCACTGTCCATGTCAAAGGATATCTTGTTTTGTTCTTTCTTTAGTACTACTCAGTTATTCCACTGAGTTTGAGTTTGTACTACCCAACCCAAGGATTGAACTCACAATTACTATGGTAGCAAATTCATGAACCAGTATTTTAATCCTTTAGCTGAGCACTAACTGAGCAATTCTAAAAAGAGAACAAGTGGAGATATCCTGAGACATGGACAGTGAAACAAAGACAATATAACCGTATAGATTAAATAAAGGATTCACTTTGAAATTCCATGAAGGTTACATGGATTCATATATATCTGAAGAAGGCTGAAGAGCACAACAGCTGAAACATTGTGATAATAACAAAAATAAAAACATTAGTCCAAATGTAAATTATGTAAATGACTTCATTAGGACTTTAAAAAAAAATCAGTATTAACTATTTTAATTAAGTAAAATCATTTGTAAAACCTGGAGTAATCATTAAAGACACCACATTAATTTATTATTACAAAACAAAATAGTGAGTACTCTGTTAATTTTAATTTTACAAAAATCCTTTGACAGTGTTTGGCAGTATTCACATTATTGACAAAAAATTGGGAGAATCTAACATCTTGTTGCTTAAGAATCTACACAATATAGATCTAAAAGAAAATTCTCATATAGATGTTAATGAATAATAAGATACGTTCTCTCTGAAATCAACCATCAATGCTTACTTATGAAATAACTTATAAAAATAATGGTTAATGAAATTCATTGTCAAAATTACAAGCTTCCATATGGTTTTGTTGCTTCCAGTTTCATTTTTATTTTTTTTATCTTAACTGCTCAGTTTTCATTTTATTTTTTTTTCTTAGCTAATTGCATCAACTTTCCGTATAATAATGTATTTGTATATTTAATATTGCTTACTAAAAAACTACCAAGTTATTTTTCATAGATTATGACTGAAAAATAAGTAAAAATTTATCTGAAAAATTATTTTCATTGATTTGGGTATTTAAGATTTTGAAATCAAGCATCAAAATAACCTTATATGGAATACTTAAACATTTTAATAACAATACTATGCACTGAAGATAAACAAAAGGTTCATATCTGAATGTGCAATATCTACTGAATACAGTAGATGAATGAAAACTTCCTAACTAACCCATAATGGGTTCTGTCATGTTATACAGTTTAATTCTATTTTTTCAAACCACTTTTGCAATACCTTTTCCATAAATTACACAAATCATTTCTTGCATTTCTGTTGCATTTTTATATTTTGGCATATAACAAAAATTTTTGTGATTTTCTTCAATCTTCAATGTTAGAATCAATATACAAAAATATACTAATTTTGACAAAATATTTAAAAAAAAATGCTGATATTAAAAGTGATTTTTTTTTAATAAAGTTAATTACAACTAAAAACTCCTCATGTCATCTGATGACAAAAACAAAACAATTATTTTGGACACCCCTATAATCCTAAAAGGTATTTTGATTTAGATTGTGTAAAGTAACTTATATTGAAAAGCATATTTTAAATGTTGTCAAGTTATATTTAAAAAAAGAATATTATAATTATAGTCACCAAAATATGATAGTGTGGCTAAAAATTATTCCTTCTATCAAAGAATTTAAGCAGATTAAAAAAAGAACTTATTATCCACCTTTACATTCCAGCTAATATCTTGATTGTTCTATTCACATCATGTTGAAACCCTGGTTCCCATATAATCACTGAAGCTAAGCAACATTGAATCACTACCTTGATGGGTGACTGCTTAGGAATACCAGGTGCTGTAAGCTTGGATATATAGGTGGTGTAATGGATAATGGCTGGGAATTGTCCATCGGAGAGCTGAGTTCCAATTTCAGTTGGGTTTGTGATATTCACTTATGCACAGGTACCCTTAGGAAAGGTATGATTGCACCTCTTCTCCCCATCAAATATGGGTTAATTAGTAAGACTTGTATCACCAAATCATTATTATCTCAAAAAAAATTTTTTTTTCTGGCTTTAAATAACCTGCAAAGGGTTGATAATCCGTAGAAAATGAATCAATCAATCAATATATTCAGAGTGTTTAGGCTATTGCATCCTTCTTGTTTTTATACTTGATAACCTTATTGGAATTTTTAATCAAAACTTTTATCCAATCCACAGAAGTAAATTGATCTTGTTCCACTTTATATACTTAGGGTACATTTCATATCAGTTAATATACACCAGTCTTATTCACCTTTGTGTTGCTTGTTTGTTTCTTCCACTGAATGATAGTATACAATTTTATTGCACTACCCAACCCAGGAATTGAACTCTAAATTACTAGGAAGTTAGGCATATTTCAACCAAAACTTTAATTCATGAGGCTATGTTGTCAATTGTGAGTATAACAACCAAGATGAGTATATTAGACTGAATGTAAAGGCACATAATGATTGATAATTTGTCTCTAAAAAAAAATTCCATTAAACTTGTTGGTAAACAAAATTCAAATAAGAAAACATGGAGGGAATGTTTCACTCATGTCATAGTTGTGTGTGTCTGCATATAGCATCTGTCAGTCTCAAGAAACCTTGGATCTGTGCCCAAAGAGCTATGCCTCAGCTGCTGATGGTGGTGCAGCATTCGTTATGGCTGTACAGGCCTGCATAGGAGTGACAGCATTGATTACGATGAATGTATGTGAAGATGCTCTCCCCCGATGTCGCTTTGTTGTTTTTCTTTCTATTGAGCCTACTTCTCCCCAGTTGCAAGCATTCATTTCTCCTCTCCTCATTCCAGCCTTTGGTGTAAATCATGTTTCCAGAATTAAAAGCAATTTATTCAAGGACTATTTTTGAGTTAGATAAAAAGTTTAGAAATAGAAAATAAAACAATAAATGACAGTCAAATATATTCTGCATATGATGCACAAGTCAGGAGGTTTTTATATATCTCTTGACAAAATAATAATAATAAAAAGAAAAGCTGACTCATCAAGTAGCAGATGCATAGATTCTTGTTCCATTAAAATTCTTTAATTTAGTGAATTTGAGTAAAAGTAGTTCACTCTTAGTTCCCTGTCTAAGTAGAGAATTTGAACAAACAAGTAAGTTTATGATAGATGCAAGATCATCTATTTCAGTATCAAGTATAATCTTCAGCTAATATTAGGATATATTAAAAGTATTTTTGTTTTCAAATTCTCAAGGAACCTCTTGACTGCTCCCATATGTTTTGATGCTTATGTAATGCTATATTTTTAAGATATATATATATAATGGCCTGAAGATTGCATTTAAGCATGAAACAGATCACCACTCAGTGTTGACCTGGGGATCCAAACACATACAAAATAAGCTTTATGGTAAAGGTCTTAAAAAAGATACTTTTGATATACCCTAATATTTAATAATATTATTATTAATATACTAGAGACCTAGGTAGTCTTTAAATGTATACATGAAATAAGCTTTAGGTTAAAGTCTGTAAAAATATGAAAATACATTTGATATAATAATTGTAATCTTGATTTGGGGGTTATCGTCATAACCTTTGTATAGATTCATAGGAGCTTCATCAAAAAAGCATGTTGCCAAAATTTGGGTGGAATTTGTATATTCTTAACCCTCTCTTTATATGGGGTCATGATTATGATTTTTGTTTTTTTAGAATGAGAAATTCATTAAACAATTAAATAAGCATTGTTTTGATAATTTATTGTGGATTATTATTGCTAATGTAATTCTTTGAACATTTCCGTTTATTGTATCACATCCTGAAAGCTAATTTCTGAATAATATTTACTCACCCTTATGCTCCAAAGGCAGCCTTTTATAATATCACCTTCATCTACCATCATCATCAAACTCGGTTGCTCTTGATGTTCCAATCTGTTTCTAACTCTCCATTGTACTCTTTTCTAAACAGTCTTTTCAAGCTATCTTTGCCCAGTAAATACAAACTCTTACAGGCATTTAAGTGGATAGAATTATCTATGGAAGAAATAGCTGCTTATTCTCCCATAAAATATATCCAGTAGATTACCTGTCCAAGTTAGGAATTATGCTCCTTAGGCCTTATTTAACCTAATAAAACAGATGTGATCCAAAGGAGATAAGTTGTATAAGTTTATTAAAGTTTTAATTACTGTGAACTTTAAATCCAAGCTAAAAAAAAAAAAAGTTAGCTGTTGTTATTAATAATATTTATTTCATCTTAATTTTAGTTGCTTTTCATTGCAACTATTAGTAAACAGTGTTGACTGGAAATAAGGAATAAACCTCCAGTGAGATTTGAACTCACATCTCATGTCCTGAGAAGCTTTCCTTGCCAATTAGGTTATGAAGATCAACTAGTAGTAGCTATATACTTTTATTCCTTATTTTCTCTCTGAATGCCTTATATACTGCCATCATTGTTTACATAATCTAGTTGTGATGACATTCAGTTTTTTAGTGTATTGTCAATTATTATGTAATGATGATCTGGAAGTTCTAATAAGGTATAACTGAAATTAAGATGAAAAATACTAGGTAAAAATTAATAAGAACATTAAATAATATTGCCACTAATCCTTCTAGTGTGTGCCTTCTACAAAATGGAAAATTCTGGTCACCTAGAGGAGTAGGACTTTTAACTCAGAGTTTTCCAAAGTATGCCTTGCAGGCCACATCCATCACATGTTTCTTCGTAATTATTACATCTCTCGTTGTAAATCATATCATGCTGTTGACAAAAAGAGGCCCAAATAAGACATATTTATTCATTTAAATTTTATTTATAAACTATTTTTTTTCTTTGGCCAACAAAAATATGTAAATATACAATGTGGCCTTTGTATTGAAAAGTCTAGTGACTGCTGGTCTAAATAAACCTTATCTCTAAATTCAAGTACATTCAGTTTTTTCAATTAACCCTGACTTATTGAAAACCTTAGATAATAATGAACATTTTATATAAAATAAACAAAACTATTCTCTTTTACTCATCTGAGAGAAGTCTTTTTACCTTCTATCAACATGGCTGATGCTAACCTCCAGGAGTATGACTCATTGCGCCATTTTGGACTAATGTTTTTCATTTACATGAAGTGGAAAGAGTATATTAATTAATTGCTAAGTTTGCAACTAAGAAAGCTGGTTCACTGTGTCATGCTAGACAATTTTCTCAACTGAATCTATCTTACATATTTATAAGTCTACAATTCGTCCTTCCTGTGAATATTGCTGCCACATCTGGTCTAGTGTACCTGCTATATATTTAGAGATTCTTGATAGAATCAAAAAAAAAAAAATCTGCAATGGTATTGGTTCTGACTTGGCATCTCAGCTTCAGTCTCTTTACCAATGCTGTAATGTAGCTTTCCTGTGTCTTTTCCATAAATAATTTCATGGTAATTGTTCTGATGAACTGTCTTCCAAGGTATGTAGACTTTATGAATTTAAGCACGGTACTAGATTGGCAGCAAGGATTCATTATTTTACAGTTGAAATGGTTAGATGTAACCATAAGTTCTATACTAACAGTTTCATCTCTTACTTGTGAACTTCTCTTCTGGCTTCCCAGTCAACATTGATCTATAAAAATTTAAATGCAGTGTCAATCATTATCAATACTTGTTCATTTAATTTCCTCTCTACTTAATAGTATATTTTTCTCATATTCTTTAAGATTGAGATATATATATCACATCTCATCTTATTATATTATTAGCCACTTTTTAGCTTTTCCTAATTTTTAAAAAATTATAAAGTTTGTTGCAATAATATTTGTGAAATATTTCACATAATATTAATAAATTATAGTTAAATTGATAAAAACAGATGTTAAAACAAGAAGAAAAATTAACCAAAAAATGTTACAAAAAAATGACATTATCGTAAATTGGTAACACAATTAACTAAAAATGACATTACCATATAGTGGTAACATGATTAAAAAGCAGCTGCACCAATTTTTTTGGTTCAGAGAAAGAATCAAGGATGAGAAATGTGCTCATTTTATAATAATTGACAATGCTTCATCTAATTGAGCTCTGATGAGAGATGACCGATAAGTTGGTTGAACTGCATTTTTGTTAATTATGTTTTGATATTACCACTTTACAGTAATATTATTGCTTTGTTACATTTTTTTAGTTAATTTTTCTTGTTTTGACATGTCCTTTTTTATCATTTAACTTTGCAAAAATAAATTATACCAGACTACATTACACTCATACACTTTGGCAACAGGTTTATGAATTTTAATGGATTTCCCAAGTTTCGCATTATTAACCAGGTTACAGAAACTTCAAGAAAAATTATGTCATAATTAAAAACATTATAATTACAGAATGGGCACAAAGTTTATTAAAAGAAATGTTTTGAACAAAAAATTGGAAATGGTATCATCATAACAAATTTCTAAAAACAACATTAATGTGAAATGTACGATCCCTGTTCTGAAACTAGTTTTAGAAATAGTTCATCCATTGATTTTATGAACTGCTGTATTTCTTCATATGAAACTGACCACAGAGCATCCAGAATAGCATTTCAATGTTCAACTTTGCTAGTAAATTGCCATCTGCCAATGTAAACCTTTCTGTTCAGAATGTTCCACAAGTTTTCAATCTAGTTAAGGTCAGGTGAGCAAACTGACCACTTCATCAAATGAGTTTCTTTGAAATGCATTTTATTCAGATATTAATTAGATTTCTTTGCTGAATGTGATGGAGCATTGCCATGCATATGGAGCATTGTTGTGCATAAAAACCATTTTCTTTCTGAAAGCACTTATCTTCTTCTTAAATGATGGCTTCATGTGTTTGCAAAAAATCAATGTATGTCTAAGCTGTCATTTTCACCACTTGTAATCTCACTTGAAAATGCCATACCACCTTTACCTTGCTGACATCTCAACCTGTGAGGGTGGTTTCTCTAACCACCAAGCTTTTGTGCCATCCATCTGGTCCATTGAGGATTGCATAGCAGTGATGGAGTTATATATGTAGGGGAGGGGATTTCTTTATGTTTTCACCTCCCTGTTAACATATATAATTCCATCAATAAGAATATTATTTTAGTCTGATTTAGTCTGATGTCCTTTAGAAGGACAAATTGTGTAACATAGAATTTTTCCATTATTCCATTAACCATCTGATGCATACTTTATACATGATATTTTTTCCATTCTAAGCCAATATGAAATGTCAATGTTTTAGAATATAAAAGAATATTACAGAAAAATTTGTCTTCACCTATTGGAAAGTTGTTTCCTAAAGGGAAATTGATTGATTTTTTTTTTTTTTTTTTTGGCTTACTAACCCTGTGTGGTTTATTTGAAACCAGAACAGATTTCAGATTGTCACAGATTGATTACAGTGCCTGGTATTCCCAAGCGGCTCTCCATTTAAATACTGTTGTGGTAGGATCCACCTAATTTGTATAGTGGAGTACCGACCATATAAATATGGTTGGTACTGGGAAGAGGGGGGAGGAATCAAGAGATTCAATCCAGAGACTCTGCCCGACTGCGACTAAGTCAACACATTCTCCAGGAACGGTCTTCCCAGGAATATACAAAAGACTATATGTAAATATTGTGTACACTTTCTTGTTTCAATACATTCTGTACTTAGATTTTGTGTTGTATTATTATTCCATGCATTAGTCAAGTTTCAACAAATACTGACCAGGCTTAATATGGCTTAACCCATGATTGAACAAGAATTGGTGTTTTCAGCCTAATTTGACCATTTCTGAATTGTGAATGATAAGATAATTCAATAAGACAACACTCCTAACCATAATGTAAAGACCAAAGATTGACTTAAGAACAAATCTATTAGTTAGACCCCTGTTTTAGCCAGGTTAGGTTTCAAATTTTAACCCTATAGAGAATATTTGATTAGACATTAAACTCATACTAAGGAAACAGTTTTCAATCAAATATTCATCAACAGTTCGAATCTCTCTCTCTGTGCGCGCGTGTGTGTGTGTGTGTGTGTATATATATATATGTGTGTGTGTGTAATATATTTTATCATTTTTTATACCCAAATGTCAGGATGTCATTCCTACTCCAGCTTTGATATTTTTTGACTAATCTCCATTTGATATCAAAGGAAATAGACTTCAAAATTGAGGAAGAGATTGTATTCTCTGGCTTCTAGTACTCCAGCAATGTGGTAGACAACTAAGAAAGCTTGATTGTATTGCAAGATACTACAAGGTTGGGCTGTGTTAGTAGTTGTATTGATGCCATGACTTTGAAACCACTTCTTAATCCAGGGTCATCATTTGATAAGAGCTTTGTTAGAGACAATGCTATTGTTTCAGTACTTATTGTGTCATTCATTCATATATATATATATATATATATATATATATATATATATATATATATATATATATATATAAAAAAAAAAAGTTCACAGCAATAATTTCTTATTTTAATTTGATCACTCTGCTTTCTTTAGACAATGAAAACTTTGAATTATAATTTTTATATTTTTTACTTTTTAGGGCACAAATGATTTCATTTTTTTATATGCCAGCTGGCATATAAAAGATAATAAAATCTGTCAAAAACTGCTAATGTAAAATTTACAGAGCTTAATGTAAAAAAAAAGTTACATGATACAGAGCAGAAATTTTATAATAATAGCTCATCAGACATATATCTTTATGCTTCTACCTTTTGTTTGCTCGTCATTCATCTTACATTGTTCCTCACTCCTGCCTGAAGATTGCATCAAACTACCAGTTGCAGAATTATAAGGTTTAAGTGTCTGAAGAGTTTTATATATATATATATATATATATATATATATATAAATTGCATTTGAATCTGACAGTTGAAAACCTTTAAGCAATTCACAAATTTTATATAACCCTTTAACTAAATAGGAGACATACATATGAATCAAGTAACATTTCTTTGTGTAGTTAGAAAACATCCTTTTATGTTGTAAATAGGTAATAAACAAGATTATTCCCTCTTCAAATGCATAAACTAAGCATTCTTGCTTGTCCCCATTTGTAATGTTGTCATTATCAAAAGCAGATAAACTAACAGCATCAGTGCTGTCAGTTTATCTGCTTTTGATAATGACAACATTAATGACAGATGAAAGCACTATAAATTCTCAGTTGCATCAAAAGATAGACAAGGTGTTTCAATAAATTAAATTGCAAGAGATAGATAGCATCATATCTTTTATTTATTTGCTAGTTTAAATAATGCTGTAAAACTGTTATTGTATAAGATGTCAATTTTACAAATCCTTTGTGTTTGTTAATATATTTACTCTTATTGTCTCTCATAATTTTTTCCAACATTTTTTTTTCAAAATTGCAGCAATATAATGAAAATAGTTCTAAAATATACTTCTCTAATCAAAATCTATATCGACTAATAATGTCGGTATTAGGTTGGTTGATTTTACAACATGTCAACCCTTGTTGATTACCAGTGTGTGTTATGAGATGTCAAGATCTTGACTATAAGATAAGAGCAATAATATATACATTATTTACATGCAGGCTATTGTCTTCATCTTTGTTGTTGTTATCATGTTTTGGCTAGGGTCAAAATTATGACTTTTTGGGATCTCTAGGCTAATGAAATTATGAGGCCCCACTCAGATGGAGCCACCCTCTAACTCACCCACACCTGTCTTGAATATTTTTTTTACTCATGATATATTTTAGTGACATTTACATAGCTTAAAGTAAACTTATTGCAAATTCTTTAAATAAACTAGAATAACTATCTTTTATTTGTCAATAAAAATATTCTTGAAGAAATACCACTATTTTACTATTTATTGCAAACCAAATTAGCATGTATTTCGACACAACTGTAGTAAAAAAAACAGATTTTTTATAACCAGCATTATAGCAATAAAACAATCAAATAAATAGTTTGTTATATTGATAACATTACAGTTTATGAAACTATTTAGAAGCTATAATATCTAAAAAAGTAGAAATTTCTATAAAGCAGTAATTTTAAGATTTAAACATTCTGAACTAAAATCAAACATGTCATCTACTTGAGACACAATGACACAAACTAAAACATTCTTTTCCTTGCTTTGCTTCCTGCAAAGTCAAACAAATATGAGTTTGTCATATTTATATCATTTCAGTTTATGAAACTATTTAGATGTTATAACAACTAGAAAATTAAAGTCATTGCTTTATAAAAGCTTGAGGGGCTGCAGACTGCAGCCTACACTAGCCTAAAGGATAATCTGGCCCTGGTTTTGGTAATTGTTCCCGTAGGTTCTTGTTGATCCAGGTAACCCTCAGGGAATTTTAAACTGAACACTTTATTTAATCTACAGTGGTAGATTGGTCTCATTCTGCTGACCATATCTTGGAATATCTTGGTTTATTCTTATTTAGTACTTCTCAGTTATTGCTCATCCCATTTCCACTGAAACATTGCCCAGCTCAGGGATTGAACTATGGTAGCAAATTCATGAATCAATGCTTTAATCCACTAGACTATAGGATTTGATGAAGCCTGATGAGGAGAGGGGTACAAATGCTGAAAATTGTGATAATAAAAACAAAGATGATGATAACAGTCAGCATGTAAATATTGTAAATAATGATAAAACCAAGAAATTCAAAGTGGAGAAATATATGTAGTAAGTGTAATCTTTTTGATAAATAAGTTATTTGTAATGAAAGTAAAGGTTTAATAAGCATGTCTGATAATCTATCTCTGTGACTTAGTCTGTCCATCACATCCTCTAAAATAGCCATACATTGACCAATCAAAACCAAATTTTGGAGAGAAGTACAGTCAGGTAACCAAAGTACAGTTGTTTTTACTAGTGTGCATACAATAAATTTTCATTAATTTTTTTTTTTTTTTTTTTTTTTTTTTAAAAATTAAAAGTTTTATTATTTAACATACAAAATACTCCCACTATTAAAAAAAATAATTTGATGATTAAAATAACAAATACTTATTTAATAAAAATACTATATTGTTTTTAGCTTATCTTTTCTTTAAGTTATCATATATATTTCATTAAAGAAATTATTAAACCACAAAGTATGGTTTTTGTTTAAGTATTTTTCCAAAAAATCAGCTTATTCAAATTTCATTGATTGGTTTGTGAAATTGAACGAAACATAGAGTTTGTAAATTTCAACAAAAAATGTTAGAAATCACTTTACAATAAATACTAAATAGTGTGAGAATTTCAGCATACGTAAGCATGTTGCAAAAGAATTCTAGTATATGTTATTTCCAGAATCTCTATATTCATCAAAGTTTTCACTCTGGTTCAATACCATTTTCTTTTCTTTTGCTTGATTACCAAGTTTAGTTTTTAGCAATTACCAACTGTAAGAAAGATGGGATGAAATTGGAGACTTCACCAACTAATATATATGAAAAGGTACTGAAAGTTCTCAGCATGTCAAGAAGTTGCCTTCTTCCAACAAGAAATTTGATTTTGTCTCAGATTTTGGGAAGTAGGTTATACCAATGACTTTTCAGCACCTTCTTATATTGAGATTTTTATCTGAATTGAGTTTGGAAAATTCTCACAATTACAGATCAAACTCTGTATGCAACATTATAGTCATGGTTCTTCTTGCTGTTGCTTTATTATGAAAGAGCCAATGGCCAAATATGTCACATCCTGTACAGTAATAGATGTATTATTTTCTTGTTATAAATTGAATAAATGGCTTGAAACTAGATAACCTTACATCTAGTTATAGAAAACCTGGGGGGAGGGGGCTTCTTTTTTTTTTTATAAACTTTTATTAAGTGAACTGTTCAAAACTGGATTTTTTTATCGTTCTTTTGTTCATTATTATGCTACATTTTTTTTATCATTTCATGCTTCTAGAATCCTAAATTCTATTACAGATCTCATAGTCTTTGTTCTAACAGTTACCATTCAGTGCTGCCTGACAGCAGTAGTAATTACAGTTGTAGTAGTAGTTGCCAGTGCTACTTAAAGAGTCTAAAAGACTTGCTCAAGGCTAAATATCTTTCCAGTATTCCCTACCACACCCTGTACAAAAAGTGTAGTTTTCCTTGTTGCTGCAAAGCGAAATTTGCCGAAAGCCAAAGAACCTTATCAGAGAAGATACTTTCCTCTTTCTTTGTAGCAGCTCTTCTTGTTGCAACTGAGTATGAAAAACTTGTTCAAGGCCAATTCTATACACAGGAGTTGCTTCAGCCCTTTTGTACAATAGTCACGTCTGCTGCTACAGTGTGTGAAAGACTTGCCTAAGGCTAATTGATAAATGAACATCTTTTCTACTGTATTGTTACCTCCACAAGTATCATGTTTGATAGTTGCAATAAATGTTTATATTGTTGATTATTCGATATTACAGTGACATGAATGTACCAAAAATAAAAAGTATAGAATGTGAATGTTAAATTCTTAATAAAATGGGCTGTTTTAAACTTCAATACTAAAGAGCCACAAGAATTTGTTAAGCTGATAATAATCTCTTCACCATCAAATTATATTAAATCACTAATTTGATTATATACAATTGTAAGGAAAAACAATATATACAATACTATATAATGAGTGGAATTTTAGAGAAAAACTATGACAAAGTGAAAACAGTTTTTGTGTGATGTGCTTCATCCCTTAGGACTTCATCAGATGTTTACATTTATATGACTACACATGCACACAAAGGAAAATGGATGCTGAGAATTTTAAATTAAAATTTTTTTTAAAAAATGTTTTTGGTATATAGACTAGCTGATTTCATTTAGTTTCTTTTTGTTTATATTTCCATCACTTCTGTTATTAAATATTCCACATTGTGATAATAGTAGATCTTCCAAGAAAGGTGAAATGTAAGAATCTGATTGTTAGATCATCTACAGCTTCTTGCATCATTTAACTTTTCTTGGCAGATCTAGTTTCACAGTGCAGGATATTTCATAAGAAAAGTGATGGAAACATGAAACTGCTGGTTGAGACTTATAAAATCTTTCTCTTAAAACAGTTTTTCAAGAAAATAGACTTCTCAAGTTAACTGTTATCACTCTCTCTCTCTCTCTCTCTCTCTCTCTAGTATTGATGGGAGTTTACTTTCAAGCCTTTTGTTTAAGGTTGTGTAGAAAGTCAACATCTTAATTATATCTTGATTTTCCCTTCTACTTACATGTACTACCCATTTTAATTGTTATTGCTTTTAAGTATTCAAGTGATATGGATTTTATATGGTAAGGCTCTTTGTGATTTTGTAGCCACAGTCTATAAGCTCTAATGAAGAATTCTTCTTTAAGACCTAAAGTATTCATTCGATTAAGGCCGTTTTTAATCATTGATCTGAGACAATGATATAGTAGTGTTTATAATAGATAGAAATCTACCTTTATTTGGATGAATATGTTATTAGTAAAAACTAAATCAAATCCTAAAAAAATGTACAACATGACCTAACTCATATTTAAAATGCTTACCCTCTTCCTCAATGTCAATCAAGATCATAGATTCCACAACCCTGAACCACAGTTAATTATTAATTAATTTATGATTTTTTCCATGTATTGTATGTGCAACATACAGCTTTTTCCTCAACTGGTTATGAACCACTACTAAAGAACTCAGTCTGCCTTGCTATTTAACCCACAGCTGGTGGGAGAAGAGATGGATTCATACATTTCCCAAAGGTATTTGTGTAAAAATGAATGTAAAGAACCTGATTTTTTTATTCAAAATCTTTACTCCACCTGCATATCTAATATTGAAAATAGTAATATTTGAAATAGAATGTTATAACTATAGTCACCAAATTATGAAAATTTAGTTAAAAAGTATTCCTTCTCTGAAAGAATTTATGTGTAGATGATATGTTTGTTTCCTAATTTAAACAAATAAAACCTGTGGTTATTTTGTTTCTTTCATATCATAATCATACTGAATTAATTAAAAGCAATATATTCAGACTATTTTTAAGTTCAATAAAAAGTTTAAAAATAGAAAACAAAGGAATAAAACAAATGATGGCCAGATATATTCTAGAAGGGAGGAACATGTCAGGATGCTTTTACATAACTAGATGAGACATCAGAAAATGGAATTGGTAATACAATTTCTGTTTATCAATTGCTTATAGTAATGCTCTTTGAAAAGCCACAAACCAGAATTTCCCTGTGTCTTGTCCCATTGTTCATTTTCCTGATCTTTTTTCTTTAGCAATATCATAATTGGATATGATAGAGAGAGAGAAATTATTACACAAATCTTGTTTGCTGTAATCCATTACTTGAGCAAAATACAATCTGTGAACATATAAAGGTTCCAGTTGGAAATAAGTGCAGTTTTTGGAAGTGTGAAACCTGTCAACTCTTCCTTCATTTTTTACAAGGGTAGATTTCTATTTATTATAAGAATAGTATAGAACAAGTAAAAAAAAAATGATGGGATTATTTCTGTATGGATCAGCACTTGTGTCCTGCATTAAAGTGTCTATGCACTCTGTCAAGGATCAGTGTTGCTTCCTGGCAATATACTTAGGAACATAGTGAACTATCTATATACACTACCCAGGATCAAAATGTGACTCCTTGGCACTTCTGTCTCGAATCTCACTATAATATGTCTACTTTTTAAAAAGTATTAAACACACACTATATACAAGTTTCATTAAAGATGACTGAAAAGGCACTGCAATTAAGCTTTTTATTTAATTTATCTTGTGCTCATACAAGTGTTTTCTTTTCAGGACACAAAGTGTGTAAAAACTGTCCAAAGTTCTGAATATCCAAGCACTTTCAGCTATTCATTTAGCCATTATCATAACTGAATGTGTGGGTTCTTTTATGTATGTATCTGAAGTTATAGGAATGTTTTATTTTTCAAACACTGACAGTACGTTGTGGCAATGTTCATAGTTAATGTTATTGAGTGTTGGCTTTTCCTTTTTTTAAAGAAAATGCCAACACTCAATAACATTAACAATTATCATTTTATATAATATATATATATATATATATATATATATATATATATATATATATATATAGCTTTTGACAGGGTTTGGCATATAGGTCATCTTCACAAGTTGAAAAGTTATGTTGACTGCAGCCAAATTTTTTAACTGAACCAGTCTTTCATATCAAACTGAAATAAAAGATATCCTGGACAGCCACACTTCTAGATATATTTGTACTAATGTAGGTGTCCCCCAGGTCTTTATCCTTGGTCCTACTTTGTTTTTAATTTTCATTAACAACCTTCCTGGTGGCATCAGCTCTCAACTTAGTATCTATGCTGATTACTCAACTTGTTACTCCTGTCTCAATAACAAGTCTGATTAGATAACGTCAATAATGTCAAATTGGCAGCTGATGTCAAAAATGACCTTCAGTCTATTGTTAACTGGGACAAAGAATGGCTTGTTAATTTTAACACCTCCAAAACTAAACTGATCTCTATTAATCACCTGAAATACCCCTTTCTGCTTTCCATGAGCATGGCTGATGCTAACCTCCAGGAGAGTGACTTGTTGTGCTTCTTTGGAATAATGTTCTCAACAGACATGAAGTGGAAAGACTAGCTTGAATCCATTGCTAGATTAGCTGCTAATAAAGTTGGTTCACTGTGTCATGTTAGACAGTTTTTCCCTCCAGAAACTATTTTACCTAGCTATAAGTTTACCATGCTTAGAATATTGCTACCACATATGGTCTTGTGCTCCTGCTATATATCTAGAGATCCTTAATAAAAACCAAAGAAAAAATGGCAGTATTATTGGTCCTGATCTGGCATCTTGACTTCAGTCACTTTCCCACCACCATAAAGTTGCCTCCCCTGTGCCTTTTCTTTAAATACTTTCATGGCAACTGTTCAGATGAGCTCTTCCCTATGATGCCTAGATTTTTTTTAATTTAAGTGCAGCACTGGACTGGCAACATGGTCTCACCAATTTACATTTAATTTGAGTTAGTTAACTGTTACCATAAGTTTTATGCTAACAGTTTCTTCTCTCACACTTCTCATTTGTGGAACTCCATTCTGGTTTCTTGCTTTCCAGTCACCTTTAATCTTCAAAAATTTAAATGCAATGTCAATCATTATCTACTGTCCTCTTAAGTACTCATCTTTTGTTCTTGCTCCTTAGTAATGTTTGTGTTTTCTAATTCTCACACACCCAGTAATCCCTTGGATCTTAGTGGCTTTACTTACTTGCTTGGTTGAACTTGATTAAAATATTTATATATCTGGCCTGACAATTGCATCTAAAAAAAACTGGGTGTTGACTTCAGTGTCCACTTATATATTTATATATCTTCTATCCCTGATATTGAGCACTTTATCCATTAGCATATATTAAAACTGGATTTTTATCATATATATATATATTAGAAAACACATATATTGCAAAAACTCCTAATAAACCTAAACTTCCATAATTAATATTTAATATTTAAAATACCACCAAGCCATGTAAAAAAACAAACTGCTAATAAAAATGAAATAATGGGTAAGTGAAACACATAAACAAATATTTACTTGCTCATTTAGGCATTAATTTTAAAAAAGTGTAATAAATAAATAAACTATTTAAACAAGAAATAAAAATAATTTAAAAAAAAAACAAAAAAAAATCAGAATATACCTATATTTATCAAAGAACTACAACTTAAGAAAATCCCAGAACATTTGAGTCAACAAATTACCCTAAAAACAAAAGTTCTGTCTGTAATACCAGAAATGACATTGTTACATTATTTTTAATGCTTGGAGCCAAAAGAGAATATAATGAGGAAAAAAAAACAATGAAAAAGAGAAATCGCCATCATAGCATTCGACAGATACACACATAGACACACAGAAAGAAGTCAACTAATTGCACCAATAACTAACATATAAATTAATTTTTAACTTGATATAAAAATAACGAAAATGAGGAAATCTGCAGTCAGTTGTTGAAACGATTCCTAAATGGTTCATCTACAAAACTCCAGAGTCAAGTTTCTGAATATAACATCAATAAGGTTAAGTGACATATATAAAGTGCTGAAAAGTACTAGACCAAGAAGGAATTCAAAAATAAATTCTGACGTGTGGTCATTGGCCAGATTTTAGGAAGTGGCTCAGAATGAGGACTTTTTAGCACCTCTTCCTATTTATTTCCATTGATACAGAGAGTACAAAAACACCATTGGATAGAACAAGTTTTCAGCTACAAAGCACTATTTTTCCTACCATAGTCACCATCTCTGGCTATGCATTATTATCAGCTATGACTAGAAGCTTGCTACACTAAAAAGTCTGAGTAAGTGAAGGCAATCCACTTTTATACTGAAATGCATTAACCCTCGTTTAATTGTGCTCATATCCACTTTTTGGTCTCTGTAAACATTCAGCAAGTGTCACTGAATGTAATTTTTTTCCACATGGAAAAATTGATATACCACTATTTCATATGTGCTTTCATGTCAGAATGCATTTTTCCAGATTGCTATCTGGGAGAAAGAAAAAGAAATTCTAGATTATTTACTCAAAGGTTTAATCTTTATTCTGTAATATCCACAATATCTACCTCTGATGTCATGAGCCTTTTGGAGCAATTTTTATATATAATACTTATGGTGTCTTGTATATGTACATCACTACAGCTACATTCTTAATACAATGAATGTAGACTAAAAATTAAAAAGTTACTAACTCAACACCCCAGATTAACTTTAAGGTCAGTGATTTTATAAAAAGCAATTTTTGACACTCTATATTCTTATATAGATTTGCAATGATTAATCAGCTGATATTTGGTAATTGGTCATTTCAGCAGTATTTGATTAAATGTTCGTTGGCTTTTTTTTCTTTTTTGTTTTGTTTTTAATTAGTTTTCATACTGTCATCCTTGTTTATCACCTAACAGAAATTTTGTTCCTGGCTGAAGTTTTCTTAGATCAGTTAAGTTAGGTCAGTCAGTTAAGCATCATATGTGATACATGCTTGGGCGATCATGTCTCTTTTGATTCATGACTGATTAGGCAGAAGATTTAATAGATATTGAATTAATTTAAATAATATTCTGATATTTTTCTTTTTAATTAATATTAATCATGTTTTTTAATGCCAATTTTTATTAAGAGTTTTTAAATTACCAATTATTAACCGATTAATCAGTGCAAACCTTGCTCTCCTGCCTACCTACTGATTTTGTCATGCTTGTAGTTTATTTGATCCTACTGCTTGCTATAAGAGATGAAAATGTTGTCCAGGGATAATCCATTGACAAGCATCCTGCGAATGTAGTTGTTTATGTTGCTATATAAGATTTCTTCAAGGCCAGACATTTTATAAAAATCCTTTATCTCATCTTTTATCCCTCACCAATCTTATTTTCTAGCTGTAACAGTTGTTCTCCTTATCTCTGCTGCTACAAGAAATGAAAGACTTGTCCAAGGCCAATTATTGTAAAGATCTGATTAGGAGTAGTGAACTGATATTTATTTAAACAGAAGCCATACCAAAATGTTTTGCATTTATTTAAGTAAATACAATAAGAAAGAATGAAAATGATAGAATCAACACTAGCTATGTGTCTTCTTTCTGGGACTGATCACATTGAACTATTGTATGTCCCTTTGATATAAATAGCATCTCTGCTGCTAGCAATAATGGATCTCTTTATTGGCTTTTTACTGTTGTCTAAAGAGTTTCATTCATGAATCAATTAGATTGCTGCTTGAGAACTCCATATGGCATCTTTTCAGTGTCTATTTAGAATAAAGTGTAAAATATTAAAGATATATATTATATGTGTAATGTGTGTGTGTATATATATATATATATATATATATATATATACACACACATACATACACCTGTAAAAATATATTTGTCATAGTTACTGCTATATAAGAAATGCATTTTACCAAAAAATTCTCCAAAAATCACTCTGTACTTCATACCCTAATGCAGTGTTTTGCAACCTTTTTAAGCAAAGGCACATTTAGGAACAAATTAAAATATCACAACACACTTAGCAAAATTTCTAAATGGTATTTTAAAAATGAATATTAAAACAAAGTATTTAAAATAATATAATTGTAGAATAGTGAAAAGAATTATTTGCAAAAACGTTTAATTTATTCATATACTAACACTGTACCATTACTGCTTCCACACACATATAAGTATGCTATGGCAATATTTCATGGTACATTTAAGAGGAACGCATGGCATGCTAGTGTACAGTGACACAGTGGCTGAGAATCATTGCTGTTATGGTTGGATTTGGATAGGTCTTGGAGTTGAGGTTTCCGGTACCAAACTAACAGTAAACTATACTTTTGCATATACTAGTTCCTTGATGACTTCAGATGAATTATAGGTGTGTGGTATATGCTTATACAATGTATGAAAGAAAATACTGTATATGCAGGTATAAGGAAGTGCTGAAAAGTTCTCATCTCAACCAAGAAGGGATTTCTAAAAGAATTTTGGAAATGGATCAGACTGAGAACTTTCACCCTCCCCTCCACTGTATTTATAGATAGTTTGTAATACTCTTAATAGGTCAGATCAGGATTTATTCCTTACTCCTGGTACCATGTAAACTAGTACAACTTTTCATATCTTATAGAGAAAGGAGATGGTTACCAACAAGTGACAGTTATAGTATGATACCCATGATGATCTATGAGATAATGAGAAAATTTGATTTTCATTTGTAGATTTGAGTTAAAATAAGTAAATATCCTTCTCCTGGTGAGGGTTGAGCTTTATCAGGCTATATTGCCCAAGACGCACCACTGCTGCTACAGCTGCAGTACATGTGGTGTCCCTATGGTCCTAATGGGCTACAGGAGTCAGGTTTGTGATTATAAATATAAGCTATTTGATTGTGCAGGTAGTGTAATGGTAATATTAGCCATTTCACTATAAGGAAACATTTGGCATTCATTGATCAAGGAGCAAGTACTGTTTTTGGTTGGAATTTATAAAATTTTTCTCTTAACATACTTTTTTTATGAAAGCAAGTTTCTTATATCTATTAGCTGTTACATTTGACATGGTGTGGAATGTTAGCATTTTAATCCTGTCATTATTTTCTTTTTGAGTTACATGCTCTATCTATTTTAGTTGTTGCTCATGTTGGTATAATGGTTATCAGTACAAAAATTGGAATCGGTTTCTCCTCTCATATAATTAAATAGCAGAGTAGACTAGACTCTCTAACCTTGAATAGGAATCAGCCTAAGAAAAAGAAAACTCTAAATTTCAAACTGTAGAGAAAGCAAAGGGAAACCACTTCACTATCTCCTGCATAGTAATTCACAGATAAAAAAAAAAAAAAGAAAAGAAACCTGTGGAGAGTCACAATTGCCTATGTCCTGAAAGTACATAGCACTATTAAACAAAATGTTTGTATGTGTTGTTTTGAATTATTATTTTTTTTTTTTTAATGTCATAGCTCTTCAAGAAGTTAGTCATCATGGTTCTCCACAGATTCTCTTTCTTTTATTACCATTAATTACCATAACTTCTTAGAGAGTAGTTTCCCCATTGTCTTTATCATATATTTGATGTCAGAGTTGTCCTTCTAATGGCTGCCACCAAAGGCTAGAGAGCCAACTCTGATATTTAACTCGTAGATTAAATATATTGACAAGGAAGGAGATGTTAAAAATATTTGTTGTGTAATATAAATGCTTTTTCATCTTTAGGCTATGGATACACCTATATTATATATTCATTAGAAATAAACTCAGGTTGACATTTTTAATAAATTTTGGTGACTGAATATTTTTTAATTATACTTTTAGAACAGGCAAGAACCTAAAAATACTCATTCAAACAATATGTGTCCCCTTCCTATCCCCCATCCATGAAGAGGATATGTGGGTGTTAGTATGATTAAGTCAACCAAAATAAACAAAGATGACCATGACATTCTCTCCCCAGCACATAGGACTAACAATAGCAGTTATATAGAAATTAGGGCTTAAATATTGTAAATAAATTATATTGACTTACAATTAAAATGTACTTGATAAAGAGATGAAAACAGTCTGAAAAAGTGGAATATTTATTTAACATCAGGTGATAGAAAGTACATTTAATTTTTCACTTGGTCAAAATTAAAGTAGGTGTTAATTTTAGTTAAGAATATATGTAGAGTAATTTTCCATCCTGATTTTCAAGGTTTTATAAAAACACTTATAATAAAAGTTTACTGTGTTAATAAAAAGAGTTTTCAGTAACAAAAATACAAAAATTAACATTTTAATTCTTTCCCATGCATGTGTATATAATAATGTTAATTATGTAACCTTTCAAAGATTTTTTTTTTTTTTGCAATACATTATTTAAAAAAAAAAAAAGTTTTTACTCTATGATAATTTCATAAATTTTTAATGCAAAATCTCTTCACGACATAGGTACTCATGATTTACCACAGATACCTTTTCTTTATCTGAATTACCATGTATTCTTGGGAAATATTGTGGCTTGGTTCCCAATTCTTTTCTCTACAATTCATAATGTTCCTTCTTTTAGACTGGTTATTAACCAAGGCTACCTTGCTATTTAACCCATAGTTTGTGTTGGGGAGAAGAGATGGATTCATGCTCTTAACAAAAGCACTAACAGAATGTGAATGCAACAGACTAGCCTGCAATTTTAACTTGACTTGCCAATTACATTTTCTGCACTGATATCCATCCATTAAACTAACCATACATCCATTAGTGATTTAATAGTTGTAAATGGTTATTTCACTAACTACATCTCTCTTGTACTAGGTATGTTTTGGAGTGGGGAGCACTGATCATTTTTATGAAGTAACTTTGAATTCAGATTAAACATGTGACCTACAACTCAGAGATTCATGTTATTACTTTATAACATTTACAATATAAATATTAATTATATGCTTGTATTAGCCTTAACACCATCTTCCCATGAATATTCCTAGATCTAGTTCCTTGAAATCATATATGGGATTGTCTGCCAAGAACCATTAGAAACCATTTCCTTTCTCCAGACTTTAAATCCATTCCACCACTTGCTTGACCTTTCATACTGGAGCCAATCTACCAATGGGCCACACAAAATTGGCTATGTACCATGTTTTGTTTGGTGAAATAATTGCTTCATATTTCATCTTCACTGCAGGGATTCTGATTTGTAGCTTCATATCACTACTCATTTTTCTCTCTAGAGGTAAACACTATCTCCAATCCTAATAACATTACCCATGATCCACTTGTTTCTTATTTTTATCTCCCTTTTTATTTTATTTTTTGAAGCTGTGGGTGGCTAAAATCCCCAACTGTTTTCGTCATTTTAAAAAATTCCTTTTAAAGTAATTAGTTCTTTGTTCTTTAATAAAACCATTTTTGACTGTTTTTCTCATTTAAAAAAATTGATCTTGTATTTTTCCATAGAAAAATAATTCTCTATATGAATATAACCCTGATATGATAAACAACATTGAAATATTCAATCTTGTTTATCATATCAGGGTTGTCAAATACTTTTGTTTTATTCTATTTTGTAGAAGGCAGGCACGTTAGAGTAATGGTTAGTGGCTTGGATTGAGGAATCAGAGAGTCAAGTTTGAATTCTAGTCTAGTTCATTACATTCATTTACATGCTAATACCCTTGGAAAAAGTATGAATCTATCTCTTCTTCCCCCAGCTATGGGTAAAATAACAGGACAGACTGGTTTCTATAGCCTTGGGTGGTAACCAGTCAAGAAGAAGGAAACTGAATTCAAACAACCAGCTACCTTGTAGGTCCTGCCTCTGTAGTCAAAGACTAAGACGGTAACTTCAAAAACAAATCCACCTCTGAGAGGAGGGACTGGGTAGCCTCAACATCTCTAGTGCAAAAGGAATCAGCCAGCCATTGCACCATTCTGCCTTGAATGTCACTATGAATTGTGAGATGGATGGAAGTGATAACCACAGTGGCATAAAATGCACTGAATGAATGAATGATATTGTAGAAGAATTTTTAATCCAATGTATGAAGAAGCACTGAAAAGATCATTGCCCAAACTACTTTTCAAAATCTGACCCAATATTAGATTTTCTTTAAGAGGTTGTTAGATCAAGAACTAGCTTACAAATAAAATTTATAATAGAAAATAAAGATTATAAAACCATTAAAAACTCCAATAAATGATTTTGTGTAGAAAGATTGACATTTTTCTCTATTGACTGTTATACTAGCAATAGGTATCCCATTTGTACTACAAGGTTCAGAACTACATCCAGGAGCAAGGCCTCTGATCAGAAGATTGGAAGTTTTGATGAGCGTGAAACCACCTCTTAATTACTGTAGTTCCCAGGTCTGCCCTGACCAGTGATCAATAATATAGGGATATTCCCATTGCCTTATCCAAAGTCATTCTACTTTTTCCCTTTATAAAATTATGTTTTGTGAATGGTAGCCACTAAAGATCTGGGGATACATAATAAGAAAAGAAAGTTTTGGAGAATTACAGGGCATATTGAGGAGAATGAAGGCAGGGAAAGACAAACTACTACTCAAGTCTGAGAAAAATGATGGTAAATCATGGAACACAATGACAAAGATGGATGGTAAAAGGGGCAAGAAAGCAACAAAGAAAGCAAGTAGTGGAGAGCCATAGTTACCCACATTTTGAAAGGACATACCACATCAGAAGAAACAAAATTTATATTTGTCAACAAATATACACCAAGAAGCAAATAAGCACATAACTAAAATGCCATTGCAAAAGTTGTGCAAAATATTGAACTTGGTTTGATTTTGTTACTATATTTCAGCTGATCTGTTCTGTAACTTTCTTCAGGTAGATAGTTCATATAAAATTTTAAGAATTATTATCATTTCAAGAGTTTTTCAGAGTACTGAACTAATTTCCAGATGTATAATCTGTAAAGAGAGAGGGATTCCTGGGTTTGTTTTTTATCTAGAAATGCCGCCATTTTCTGAAAAAAAGGGACCTCACTCTTTGCATATGGATTGAATACCCAAAGAAGGCTGCAGAATGGATCAGCCAAAACATTGTGTCAAAAGCAACACAGAGTTCAAGAGTCAAAATAATTCATGGAATGATAATGGCTCATTTCAGAATTATAGTAGGAAAGTAAATAGTTCTAATCAAGCTAAAAATGAAAAAAAAGTATTTTAGATTTTAGAATAAGGTCCTTAAGATGTCTCAATTAATTTTACATGTAATTTTTGTTCTTCTCTATAAAGGGTTACTTGTGGAAGCCTACTTGTGGCCTATATTATTGAACAATAAGATGTGAACTCCAGACAGAATTCTATTCTAAATAGATTATATAAAGTACAAAGAAATTGGCCATAAAACTCTGAAGTAATTCATTTAATGGTTAGCAAATAAACTATATTAATGTTAATATCAAATTAAAATATACTTATTCTGGGTTGTAAGGAAACCTTTAGAATACAAAGGACATTACTATTTGGAAAGCTTTCATCCATTTTTTGAGGGCATTAAGAAAGTATAATGATTTTAACACTTAAAAACTTTCATAAATTAGTACCCAACATTCATTTCATTAAGTATTTTTTCCATATTATGGTCTAATTTTATGTCAAAGGCTTAATTTCTGGTAAAGCATGGGAAATATTTTCTTTCATTTTTAATGAATACGATATCCAAAATCAATTTTTACTGTCAGAATTTTAATTTTTTTATGGTTCATAAATCAGAACATTTTACAAGTTTAATTATTTGCAAAATGGCATTGTTCACTTTTTAGATCAACTTCTTTCATTTGTAGTAAATATACTTAAACATCTAACATATAGCCCACTAGCTCTAAGAATAGATCAATAATTTTTTAGCCTGGACCTAGTTATTAGCTGAATTGTGATTTGAACTTTTCCCTGTGTAAGATTAGAGCTTTGTGATTAATATTCACTACTAAATTAAATACTTTGACAAGGAAGATCATATTATAAGATAAATTCTTTTTTTTTAATATTAGGGTATAGACTTAGAGATATGTATTTGTGTGTATTTGGGCAACAGTTCTTTATTAATAGAAGTTTGATTAAAGACCATAAACAAGCAATGTCTTGTTAATTTTTTAGTAAACAAGAGAATATATGTCCAGATACAATGAATAGAAATATTCAAATATCTATGATCTCACAATTTCAGTAATATTTTGGCCATTATTAAGATCAAGGAAAAATTGGACGTTATTTATACAAATGTTGATTATCAATAGAGGTTGGAGGTACAAAACAAGTTTTTCAAACCCATCTTCAGAATATAGTGGCTACCTTCGTTTTTTTTTTTTTTTAAGATATTAATCCTTTGAATATATTTTCAAGTATTTATTTTTTACCAATTTATGCAATTTTGTTGATTTGCTAGGTAAAAATCTGATTACGAGTCAAGAAAGAGGGTTTTTTATTCCTTTTTTTTTTTTTTTTATATCACTGTTGTAATGATTAGTAACATGACTCTTGGTAAAATATTACTCAAAACAAATGTCATTAAATTTCTAATGGCCAAAAAAAATTTGACTGCATTGGAGTTCAGTCAAATATCATGGTAGAACCCATACAAAAATGCCTTTTTGTTAAAACATATTTGTCAAAAAATCATGGCATGTTTTTTTTAAATTGTTGAAAAGATAATACTAGCCAGAACATTAATCGTAATAAAAATCATTGTAATTTGCCATGTTTAGATCAGATTTTATTCATATATGGGGCATGCTAAAATTATTGAGAGAAAAAAATGTCTCTTAAAAAAATTAATAATCTTAGTCCATAAAAATTGAGGAAGAACTGTAATTAATTTTCAGTTATGTGGCACACTTTGTATATTATTTTTTACATGTATTTTTAGTTTCTGTTGTCTTCAAATACTCTTTGTGGTAGAATTTAGTGGCTGGGGAAACAAATATAAAAGCTTGTGTATTTTTAGTTTCAGTAAGACATAGAAATTTTTTTAAATGTCTATTGTTTTCTGTCTCTCAAAATTTCTCTAATTCTGAATAAAAAAAATAGGTCATAACTTCTATTTAATAAAAAGGATATAAGTAAAATATAAACTATTGTACACATTTGGGAACAAACAGAATTGTTAGCAGCAATTCAACATATATGTAAGAGAAAACAAGATAATGGGTGCATAATAGTTGACAGTAAGGAAACTGGTGGACCAAATGAATTTGTGTTCACTTAAGTCTAATGCCCTTGAGAAAGGTGATAATCCATTTCATCTTCTCTCCAACTGGGGGTAATATAATAAAGCAGACTAGATTCTCTAGCCTTGTTTGCCAACCAGTCTAAGAGAAGAACAACTGGTGGATTGTGTTTTGGTTTAGGCACTCCACCTTGTAAAAATATATTACCTGCTCTGGAATTCTGCAGCCTCCTCAGTGTGATCCCAACCATGGAATAAATGAAGGAATACACAGAAATAAACTAAAAGGAAAAAATGAATAGAAAAATAATTTAAATTGAAAAAATATATATATTATTTTGACTTTTCATTTATTTTGTTTTAGAGTGTAACAAATTTCTCTTTCTTTTCTTTTTTTTCTTCCATAATCATTCTGTTTTTTCTATTCTCAATCCAATTTTTAATATTGATGGCATCATTTTTTAAAGTAACAAACATTCCAAATTATTGTCTATGTACACAAAATAAAATCCAATACATTCAAAGAAAACCTTATTGCAGTGTATGAATCTGTTGTTTGTATTTGTAATTCAACAAAGAATAACATTTTTTTAATTATTTCATGATAACATTGGTAGAAAAAAAAATTACATATTCTTATTCTCTATACTTGTTATTAAAATAAATTACTACAAAAAAAAATTAAAATTTTGTCAGATCAAAATGTTTTTTACATTTCTGTAATTTTATTAATGTTATATTTTATTAATTTGCTATTAACATTTGATAGTTTTAACAATTAGAAATGGTTCAGGGCTACTAGTTTACTACAGCAAGTTGATTAAATTAGGCCTAGTTGATTAAAGCATTAGTTTGTGAAATTAGTGATATGGTGGTTGTGAGTTCAATCCCTGGGTTGGGATGTGTGCACTTGGACTCAGTGGAAATAGGTGAGCAATAACTGAGCAGTACTAAAAAATAAGAACTAGACAATATCCCTAGGTTAAATAAAGGGTTCAGTTCAGAATTCTTTCTGGGTTACCCAGATCAATATACACAACAATGGAAATTTTGTGATAACAACAACAAAGATGAAAATAGAAATGGTCACATTCTAATAGAAGAAAAACTAACTAACTATAAGAACTGCATTTTATAATCTTTAATTCAGTTTTAAATTTCACTTTTTAACATCATTTCTTTTAATTCTTTTTTTAACATTATTTCTTTAATTCTTTTTTTAAAAAGAATTTTTCTCCCATAAATTTTGAGGATTTTAAGTATGCAAGTCTTAAAACTCTTGCATACTTAAAATCCTCAAAATTTATGGGAGGAAAATTTTAATTAATGGTTTGGACGTTTTTTTTTCTTAAGGGATGAAATAAAGATTAAGATAATCACCCAAATCTTTTTCTTCAAAGGTCATCTTAAATACCTTGTATGATATCAGCAAGGTAATTAACATTGTTTTCTTTCTTTCAAGAGAAACTGCCAGTGTCTAGTTCATTTTGCTACAGCTATTTTTTTTCCATACATAAGGACTATCAAGTATACCTAGTATTACCAGGACTTAAGTAATGTTTAAGATCATCATGAAATTTTCTATTGAGTAATTCTATTTTAACAGAGAAAATGCAGGAGAAAAAAGTTTAATAAATAGAGAAAAATAATAGAAAAATTCATTTGAATTTGATCTGTATCATGTGTAAACTTCTCTAAAGTCTTTCTAAGATCATTGTGTATGTCATACTTTTTCATGACTTTAAGGTTCTTATCTCATTGCAATGATTTATTGATATATCATTTATCTTTAACTGTTGAGTATTTGGTTCTGACAATTTCTTTTATTGAATGCAGTTTTAATTGGATTTTGAAATTTACTATAAAGATTTATCATAAAAATATCAACAAGGATTATTTTTTCTGAATTTATTTTATTATTGACTTTTTATTTTGAACAGAGAGGCTTAAAAAGAAGAAAAAAGTTATTGTGTTGTCTTTAGAAAATGCATAGCTATTGATTTTGTATGAAGGAGTTAAACTATGACTAAATTGATTTATATCATTTTGCATTCTAAACACAGTTGACAGAAAATTCTTTTCAGTGTATCTGGTTTTGATTTTTTTTTTAATTCCTTGTTTAACAATTGTACAAATCTTACTCAAAAGTTTAATTAAAACCAATCATGAAATTCTGGAGATTGATTCTTCCAGATACTTATTACAAAGTGAATTAATATATGATATTAATTCCTTTTAATTCGTCTTTTAATGTCAAGGTTAACTGTTGAACTGCTGAACACATATTTCTTTTTTTCCCAAAACAGAAAATTAATAAACCTGACAATATATGAAAATAGATTTCCTTCTATTTATTACAAAATCATATTGATTAACCCCAAAAAGGCCAAATCAGGAAACTGGATCAATCAGTTTCCAAATTGGATTCCAATTAAGAGAAATTCTATCCTTCAGTCTTAATGCCTTCTTTCTAAATACACATTATTGACATTGTAGGTCACATGACTTTCTTTTGAGCTATTTTCTTTTATTCTATTTCTTTTCTTTTATTAATTGATTACTAATTTTCTGTATGTTGCTTCCAAAAGAAAGTTTTTATAATTTTTTTCAAGGTGACCCAACATATTTCTTTCATTTCAGAACAAATCATTTTGATCAGTTATCAAGGACTATTTCCCTGTTATGTATTGCAATGTGGTGCGGGAACATAAAAGGCTATGCTAGGAAAATGATTTGATTAAACTATAAAATATAATTTTGGATATGCTATATATACAGACAAGTTAAAATACATATTAAAACATGAAGAAAATTTACACTATTTACATTATTCAGACTATTGTCCTATCCTTCAGTATCTGTCTCTATTTCTGAGATGAGGTATTATGTACACTATTTACATTAATAGTGTACATAATACCTCATCTCAGAAATATAAACAGTTAAATTTTCCCATTTTATGACTACAAGATTAAAGTGAAGTAACTTCAATCAAACTTCTCTTTAACACTCTATAAATTAAACATTTTGGGTTAGAAAACATTTTCTTTCAAAATATACATCTGTTAATTTTTCTTTGATCCTTGTGATCTTTTCTTTAATGATTCATTAGACCTCAGCTATGTAGAGTTCAGTTCATGTGTATACAACATTTGAAGTTTTTTGTAAGGAAATGTTTATTTGAATTATTAATGCTCCAAAGCACCACAAAATAATTTTGATATTCTCAGAATTAAAGAATTATATGTCTAACTTTATTGCTGCTGTTTTTAGACATCTTTGATTGGAGATATGTTTCAGTACATATTTAAAATATGGATGAAATCCAACAAAATAATTAAATAAGGAACAAGTATGAAAACCTTTGTAAATTTGACATGTATCTCCATTTATTTAGATTCATCAGAATTTTTTTCATCATTGGAGATGTTTCAATATTTTGAATTCTATATATGTTTTTATTGATTGGGTAAAATATGTTGTAAGAAAAGAGTCTGTTGAGATTGGTGGGAAACACCTAACTGATTGCTCTCCCAACAACTACAAGGATAATAGGGAGAGAGGGTAAAGAGACAGGAAGTAACAAAAAATAACACTGCCTCAGAAACCACAACAACTTGAGAACCAAAATGCTTGCGGGATCAACTTCACAAGACTCTGTGTCTTGCCAACTGCTATTTTCCCCCAGCTTTTTATTGGCATGAGACATCTTAAAAAGATCCATATCTTGACCAATTACAGAGAGGTCTGTATCTAACTAGAAATGCCAAACTGTCCAGCTGCTAACAGGTTGGCAGATGTAACTGGTGTTGACAAACATTTCAGCATGCAATCTGAGGCCTATTTTGTGTCTATACTGACTGTGCATTCGCAACAAAATATCAAAACATTTCCATAAAAAATTTATTTCCCAAAAACTTTCTGATGAAGGTAAAATAAAATGGTGAAACATTTCAAAGTTATAAAGGTTTTCCTACTTGTTCCTTATTTAATCTTGTTTCAGGTTGTTAACTTAGAGGAATGTTACTTTGAATTATACAAATTTGGGCTTAGGATTTCTGAAGTAAACAAAGAAAATCTAGCTAACTTTAGTATAGGTTATTACTCATCTCCACATAATTTTCTATCTGTTTACCATGTTGGTAAGACCTAGAATACACCAACTCTGTAGAGGAGTAAGACCCCCACCAAAGAGTCATTTACCATATAAATGCTTAGAGACTCAAATATAAGAAACCAATATTTACTTATAGACTCATACACCTGTCTCAATAGTAAGTCCGATAAGCCCAAAATGGCAGCCAATGTCCAAAACGATCTCCAGTCTATTTTTAACTGGGTCAAAAGATGACTTGTTAATTTTAATCCCTCCAAAACTAAAATTTTCTCTATTAATCATCTGAAAGACCCCTCTCTGCCTTTCATCAGCATGGCTGACACTAATCTCCAGGAAAGTGACTCATTGTGCCTTCTTGGGCTAATATTCTTAGCTGATATGAAATAGAAAGACTATATTGAATCTATTGCTAGGTCAACTGCTAAGAAAGTTGGTTCACTGTGACATACCAGATAATTTTTCTCTCTTGAATCTATTTTACATATCTATAAGTCTACCATTCACCTATGCTTAAAATATTGCTGCCACACATGGTCTGGTGCTCCTGTTATGTATCTAGAGATCCTTGATAAAATCTAAAGAAGAATCAGCAATATTATTGGTCCTAATGTGGCATCTTAGCTTCAGCAACTTTCCCACTACTGTAAAGTTGCCTCTGTGCTTTGTCTATAAATACTTCCATGGCAACTGTTCGGATGAGCTCTTCGCTATGGTACCTAGACTTTAATAAATTTAAATGCTGTATTAGACTGGTGTTGAGATCTCATCAATTTACAGTTGATTTTCCAGCCAACATTAATCTTCAAAAATTTAATTGCAATATCTACGGTCCTCCTGATTACTCTTTTTGTTCTTGTTCATTAGTAATGTTTCTGTTTCTAATTCTTCCACACCCAGTAATCCCTTGTATCTTAGTGACTTTACTACCTTGCGTGGGGTGAAATTGATTAAAAAAAAAGAAATCTATAAACAGCCAATGTTTACCAATGTACACACAACTGATCATTGATATTTTTCAACAGGCTCAATTATGAATGACTTATGTTTATCAATGGGCTCAAATATAATTCTTTTAAAAGTTTGATTTCAATCTTAAATAATCCAACAAGGCTTGGTATGCCATAAAATACACCAATCCATTACTGACTGCGGCAAAGGCTCAAAAATTGATAGTTACAATGTAAGTATGTGTATTTGAAAGTTATTAGCAAAAACATACTTCAATGTTTAATTAGTAAAGCCAAGTATATGACTTTTAACAAAATATTAATTATGCACAAGTATGTTTGAAGTTACACCAAGGCAATCCTTGAGTTACACCCATTCTTTTAAAATCATCCATAAAATAAGGTTTTGTGTCTATGAATTTGGAACAAGATATACAGAGCAGGGGAAGGGCTGGTCATCACTGTCCCTAAATTCATCTAATATTATCCTAGCTTGGTTCTTTTAATGATACTCTTTCATGGGAACTTGGTTAAATACTTCCTGAATTCACCAAAATACCCTATCTTCTCTATGACCTAAAACTTTTGCAGCTATGAAGCCAAAATAGATCTATTTTCTCAGGAGAAAAAATAGAAAAGATAAAGTTTAAAGAAAGAAATAACTAAAAGCATCTTTTTTTTGTGTGTGTGTCTATAATGATACTTAAGGCAGAGAATCTTGGAATTTCAAGTATAGACTTATTGAAACATTAGGAATATATAATATTTTTAATTAATTGTATAGTTTAAAGCTTTCATATCTTAACAGAAGGTTGAATTGAAAAAAAATTATACATTTTATCTATTCCAAAAATAAGTTTATGCTGTACATTTAAAGTAAACAATAATTTTTCTTTTTAATAAGCTACTTAGAATTTTAACCAGTAGTTATGTTGCTTAATTTTTATACAAGAATTAGTATATATGTTGTTTAAGTGTTAGCTTACATTTGTTATGTTTTGGCTTGTTAAATAGTAAAGATATTTTGATTTAACTAAATTGGTAGGATTCAGAATACTGTATTTTACAGTGTTTACTCTTTTTGTTTAATTTTACTTTTTTTCAGTTGCTTAAGTCACACTGATGTTAGTAGTGCAGTTTCTTAAGATTTAGTTAAATTTGAGTACAGTTTCTTATAAAAGAAATTTTGTAGTGCTTAAAAAATAAGTAGTTATTTATTTTTTAATCATTTCACCTCAAGCAATGTGATAAAACCACTGAGAGTGAAGGGAACTGAGAAAACATTACTGAGAAGAAAAAGACAATAAAAAGAATAACAGACAGAAAATGGTGATTGATATTGTATTTAAATTTTTGAAGACTAGTTAACCAGAAAGCAAAGATCATAAGATCTAGCAGCCAATCTAGTGCTAAACTTAAATTCTGTAGTTGATAGTGACGAGGTCGGATCAGCACAGGTCAAAATCCATAGATCCTCTCCCAACTTGTCTGTGTGGCTTACCTTTTATTCAGGTTTTTGACCAGTCATACAAATTAGCAATAGTTTTAAAAGCACTAGAACCATGTATGCACTTTACCAAAATTACAAATGGCAACTCCAACCAAGCAGGGGAAACATTGTGGCTACTTAACTTTGGTAGGTTAGTATTCCTTAGTCCTATTTCACCACAAATTCATGAAGTTGAAATGCTTTCTACAACTAAAAAGAAAAAGTCCTAGGCTTTGATTCTGGACAATAAGGAAGAAAAGAAATAAATAGTGCTGTGTTGATTTAATAACTGATTTCACAAATAAACTTCTCTATTTTATTTCAATTATACATTCTTTTAATCTTTTATTAAAACATTAGAGTAATTAATGATCTCCAAAATTAGTCCATCTTTTCTAATAGTTAATAATATCCAAGTCTAAAATTTAAAAACAGTAAAGAAAATATGATAACTTGAAATATTTTATCTTTAAATGTCCAAATTTCTTAGTTAAGCATTTTCATTATTATTGATTTTTTTTTAATACCTTTTATTTTAATTTTGTTTCTTTTTAGCATAACACTCATAGTGTCGGTATGTGAAATTATAAGTGATGCAAAATTACCTGTAAACTTATATAAAATTCATGTAATGTGTTACTTTATATATATAAATTTTCTGTATTGTGTGTGCCACCACTTCTGTATTGGTATATTGTTGTCATTGTAATAATCCTTTTTGTTGTCATTTCTGCCTAAAACCAAGAAAAGGGAAGAAGTTTTTTCTTTGTTACTTTCATTTATTCAATCCACTGTGTTGTCATTTTTAGATTCTGTGACTGTTAAACAAGCATGATTCCTCCTAAATACAAGCATGACATCAAAAAATGAAAGTCAGGGTGGGGACTGCTAAACCAGATGTAAAATTTTACAGATTCCTCATTCTATAATTTTTATTTGATCCTTTTATAAAATTATTATTTTTTAGATTTATTATCCTACTTTAAATATTTTTTTATCTTGGTTTTAAATATTCAATTTTTTTTTCTTGTACTTATTTTTTGGAATGAGACTTATGAACCTTTCCAAATATAAGATTTATGTGAAAGCTTTAGAAGCTAATTTTAGAAGCAAAAAAAATGAAAATGGAAGTTTTATGATTTATTTTGAAAATTAATAGCAGTAACAATTTTGGACAAATGATACAGCCCAGTTCTGTAGCATTGTCATAGATTGAGGCCAAAAAAATACAAATCTGAATTCAAGTCTTGTAACTTTGTTCTTTATTTACATTCATACTGTTTATATGATGGACATTATCAATTGATGTTTCATTGAACATCAGTGAATATCATCAATTGATAATTTAAACTTTTTCCAATGATACAGGCATCACTTACTTATGATTTGAGTCTAAATGACTAATTAGTAACTCTAGGATTTATGAGGTTATTATTATATTTACCCTAAAAGTTCTGGAAGAATAAGCCAAAGACAGTTCTAGGGTTCTATAAATAGTTTTTAAGGAGAAAATAGGTAAAAAATAGTGACAAATTGGTGCAAAGAATGTACAAGTCCATTGTGCATGGAATGTTTCAAGTAGTATCATACTGTTAAAAAAAATATTAAACTTGAGAACCTAAAATTTATTTTATTTCATGTTTTTCTTTATAATGTAAAAGAATTAAAATATAATTTGTATATTTTTGTATATATTTACAGTAAAAATAAGCATAAAAACTTCATTTAAAAAAAATGATTTTTTTTAATGTTTTTTATTCATTTGGTATGCATTTTCATGCAACCTTTTTCTGCCATTTAAGACAGAATGTAAAAACAAACAAAAGTGTAGCAATGGAAGCAACAAAAATAAGATGAAAGAAAAACTAGTAAATAATTAAATTAATCCTCTAATGCTAATTGGTGTCAGTTGTGAGAATTTAACTGTGTAGCCAAGGTAAGAAGAGTTAGACCAAATTTGATTTCAGATTGAGAGTAGCATTTTCAAAAATGTCTCTTTCTATTACATCAGTGATTCCCAAACATTTTCTAACTACCACCCAGTTGTCTTTCAGGCCACATCCATAGTGCCTCCACCTATACCCATATGAAGACACTTCTTTCTTGGTATCAGCTATACTACAAATTCAAAATAACTCATCTAACACTGTAAATGTACATATGCATTTTGACTTTTCTCAGATGCAATTAAATGTCACCAGACGAACATCCGTAGCTATATTGCTACACCTACAAACCTTAAGCAATAGTCCCTGCAGATGTTGGCTGTTTGGTCTGGATAGTGTGTAGCATGTCCTCTTTTGATAATGTCAGTAAGATACAAACAGACATTCAAACTTTTATCTCCAGATAACAAACTAAAATATAATCATGTGTTCATGAAAAATCTTATATTAATTTTATTCTTTGTAAAGTATCATGTTTCTTAAGTGTAAAAGATTTGGTTTTATAGATTTTGTAAAAGAACAAATATTCCTTGGTTCTAATACCACCTTCTATCACCTACATTTTTGCTAACTGACACTTTTTTCCTCACCATTTCTTGGATCTTTCTACCACCCCCAAGAGAGTGGTATTACCCACCTTGGGAACCCAGCAATACATGAACATGATGTAAAAAATTGCAAAAGGTCATCACTAGATGATTTAGCTACTATTAAAAGCATGGGGGATAGTTTTGGTGAGTAGAGATGAGCTGAGAGAGAGAGATATTGGAGAGACAAGGTTGTTAGGAGTCTTGGGTTCAAATAGATGATAATGATGATGGTAAATGATAGAGAAACAGAATCAGTGCTCTTTGTCAACTATTTGACAATTATATTGCAAACAAGCTAAAAAAAAAAATCAACTGAAAATGAAAGAGTAGCAGTAATGTCTGCAGGTTTACTACTGATATTCTGTCAACTCTTTTTGTCCACTCCAAGTTGTCAGAGGGGGCTATAAAATTTGGCCAGCCTTAAGAGCTTGGGGGACACAATTGAAAACATTTTTGCAGAGCTCAAAGTTCATAGCCAAGGTCTGTGAAATCTTAGTCATCTTTCAGCCATTGTACCCTCCAGTTTTCTTCATGTAATCATTTACATTATTTTTAATCTAACAACATGGGATTAAAGTATTGGTTAATGAATATAGTGGCATAGTAATTGTGAGTTCAGTCCTTGGACAGGGTAGTATAGATATACACACATTCAATTGAAACAAGACTAGCAATAACTGAACAGTACTAAAAGGACAATTATCCCAAAACAAGATATCTCTAGAGCAGTGGAATGAGAACACTTTTCCCCTGTAGATTGAATAAAAGATTTAGTTCAAAATTCCTTGAAGATTATCCAGATCAACAGATGTGAAATGAAGAAAGCCAGTGGGCACAATGATTGAAACGTTATGATATTAACAACAAAGATGAAGACATTAGCCTGATTGTACATAATGATAACTCTTCCACAAGTAACTTTCACATCTTATAACCTGGGAATTTCAAATTAAATCTTTTAATCAACCTATGGGAATAAAATAATCAGGTGAATTAATTTTTGAGCTTTTAACTTAATGCCTATTCTTTCATAATTAAAAATTCCCATGTCGTGTTCAATTCTATACTGAGCCTGCTGAAGAGATTATCAGTACCTAGTATGTTCACTAATTACTCCTATCACCTGATTTTTCTAAGTTGTACTAATTTAATTCCATAGCAGTTTTGGTGTACCATGTTTTATCTCTCAAAGGATTAGCTATATGTGATTATATAGTTTCTCTACAAATTATAGTTTTGTAAAGTTCTTGCATTTACAGTGGTAGTGTGGGCTATCCTCACCATTTTAAATTTCTTGGCACAATTAATATACTAATATTTGTTCTTTTAAAAAAAATAGGATAAAATTTGATAGATGCCAAGAAGAATTGACAAAGAGTTTTGTACACTCCCTCATATTTGCTCACTCACAATAATAATTATACAATGATTTATTCAAACTAGTGTCCTCATGATTGTTATAGTCACAATGTTTCAGTTTTCTTCAAATACCTGTTGTATTTTGACAACCTTCTTTGAATCTCAAACCAAACACTTTAGTAAATCCACAAGAGAAGGATGTTTTCATTCTACTATCCATGCAGGAGAATATATTAGATAATTCTTTGTAATTTGTTCTTGTTCTACTGGTTTCTTTATTTCTAAAATTCCCAGGAATTTATCAAATATGCCATTTACCTTAAGAAAACCAGTGAACATAATGGCCCAAGCATATTGATTATAACAACTAAGTTCGAATAAATTAATGTATAATAATGATAATGCCTCATGTTAGGAATAGGTGGCACATTGTGACTATAACAACCAAGAGGAAGACATCAGTTCAAGTAAATTAGTGTATAATAATAATTGTTTATCACAGAAATAAACAAAATGTTGGGATTATAACAATTAAGATCAGGATAAAAGTTGAAATAAATCAATGATAATAATGATAATTCCTCATTTCAGAAATAGGAGAAATGTTGTGACTATAATAATCAAGGTAAAGTTACCAGTTCAAATAAGTCAAGAGATCCAAGCTGGAATAACACTTTGAAAATATAACTGCTCAGAGTTAAGTGGAATAATGCTGGTCTTGCAAGTGATAGCGAAATTTATCATGATATTCAGTGGAAAGACTATTACTTTCGCTTTGTAAAATGACATGTGAAAACTGAAAATTCTTCCCATTGTTTCTAGTAGCATCATCCCACCATTAGGTTGTGAAAATTATTTTCAAAGTGTGTCAAAAATGAAAAATTAGTGCTGGGTTGGCAATGCACTAATGATTGACAAGTGGTCACCAACACACTAATGGTTGCAACAAAGATCCCAACTGTTGCAAATTCAAAACACAAACTATGAACAAACATGAATCATACTGTAAAGATGTTTGCCATTCCAGAAGGTAAACTGAGGAATTGTCTTGTGCTCTAACTTAAATATCGCAGTGTCATTTTCATGGGCAGCAGAGAAATACTGCTGAATACTTGTTGGATTTTTCTGCTGCCTGCTGCAATAAAGACATGCTAATTGCAGCCATTCCTCCTTGTTATACAAAGCAAACAGTATTTTAAAAAAATAACAAAGAAACCCTCCTTTTACAAATGTTACAATATTTATTGTGGGTTATTAATTTAATTTAATCATGTTTAAGTTGCTTGGTTAAATTGCTTTATTGCAAAAAAACATGGATTTATTAAATATTTTAATTCTATTGTAGAAAGCACTTTCTTTATTACCATATCTCTTACCTCAAATGTTTAAAATATACAAGGTAGATAGAATTATAGGTGTGGCTGGTTGGCTTTTGAGGAGTTATGAAAATTTATGCATTTTTTCTTTTGTTACAAAACGTTTGTTCGAGATTGCTCACAGCAAAAATTAAGAAGTGAGGGAGATTTCCTGAATATTTAATAAAAGGGATGGCGAGAATAAGGATGTACTGGGTATTTCAGCTTGTCTATTTGAAACTTCCATCGCTAAAGATTCAGGTAAAATGATCATCTCCCTGTACCACTTCAGTAAGTACCTGACTCCTCATGCTATCCTCTATCTTTATAAGAACCAGATCAAGCTGAAAATTGAGTACTTTTATCATATTTGGGTGAGAGCTCTCCAGTCCTCACTTTCCAGTTTTGATAAAGTTCAAAAACATCTCGGAGTCCCTGTTGAAAAAGAATTATTTTCTTGCCACATCCCACCTCTCTCTCAGAGGCTGTATGTGGCAAGCCTGTCCCTACTCTATCACTACTTCCATGAAAAGTGCTCAGAAAAACTAAATTCATTGGTTCCACCAGGTCTAACCTTCATGCCTAGAACCTGCCATGTCACTTACATTGTAACAAATCACCCACATTCCCTCCATACTCTATTGAAGTAGAAGTAAGTTCCTCTCAAAGAGCTTCTTCTTATGAACCACTTCTCTGTGGAACAGACTCCCAAGAGGATGTTTCCTTAATCACTACACTCTTAATCTGTTCAAGTCAAGTTAACCATTATCTTTCCCTTCTATCCATATAAACTACCCATTAACATAATCCTCTACATCAAGTGGCCTCCAGGCCTTGTACAGAGTGAACTTTACTGTAAAAAAACAAAACAAAAATTCCAGTTACCTTAACTTCACATATAAGACCCAGGAGATATTTTTAAACCATTTCTTTTCTGGTGGAGGCGGGGTGGGGTATTGGATTATATATACCATCCAAAATAGCACTAATCACTCTACCTTCCAAGGAAATTTATATCATTAACAACCACTAATGGAACATAGATTAAAATAATCTTATCAGCACTACCCACTGATCTTACCCTCATGCCATCACACACTTGTAGTAGTGGTGGTAATGGCCATAGTTATTGGTTATGGTAGTAGTGGTGTTAATCTAGTTGAAAGTGGCTGTAGCAACAATGGTAGTAAAGTTACTTATAGTGGTGGTGATAATGGTTGTGCTATTGGTATTACTGGTAATGGTGCCAAAGAGTTTATATATTGTTAGCTAAAAACAAAATAGGGAAAAAATGTGCTGAACTGTTGCTCTCATTATGAAGAGAGAAATGTGTGAACAGCTCTACTTACATCCTTTGTATAACCTCTGACTTCTAGAAGGATAAATGATGGGAATGGGGCAGGCTGTGTGTATTTTCAAATAGGATTTGACTTTTATGAGATCAGTAGATGAGAGGAAGAAAAAAAAAGAAAATCTTCATTTCAGTGAATTTGAAAGAGGGTTACTATTAATAAGCTTAAAATACAGAGGGTGGAAAAAAGGTCATAGTGTGCAGTTCAATAGAGAAGAACCTGTTAGGTTATAATCAGAAATCTTGGAGCCCATAAAATCCTTTCTTCCTTCTTCCCAGTTCATTTTATTCAAAAGAACAGATGCTAAAATTTGACCTCTTCATTTGAAAAATACAAAGAAGACATTTTAATTACAAAAAAAATCTTCATGAAGGATGGCTATGAATTGAAAAGCTATTCTAACCCTTATAACATAGACATTTATACAAGTATTACTCCAAAAACAGCAGTAGCTCAAAGCCTTTGCTAAATGAAAACCCTTGTTTTGGAGCCAAAACATCATTATTACTAACTTCGGGAACTCAAACATTATCTTACAAAACCACTAGGCTTTGTTAGCTTTTTCACCACTGTGCAGAAATTTTTTTTTTTTTTTTTTTTAAGCGTTTCACCCCAAGCAAGGCAGAAAGCCACTAGGATGCAAGGGGTTACAGAAAATTTGGAGCAAGATCAGATAGGAGTGATAGAAGAAAGGATGAGGAGAAGAGTAGTGGATAGATCAAGGCAACTGGAGATACAGAGGCCAGTGAGAGAGAGAGAGAGTACCGGAAACCCCTTCCTAAACAAGAAACAAGATGTAAGCCTCTACTCATGTCCAAGAGAAGGGGGAGGAGTGTTGACCGGGCAGTAGGAAAGCCTACCTACTCCTATTAAATGGCAGATTTATACAGATGCAGCCTCTAGCTTAGCTTAGAGCTTTTTATTTCTTTTCTGTTGGTAACTTGGCACTCTGATTCCTCATTTCAAACCACTATTCATTACACCTACTGCACATCCATTGAAAAAAAAATATTATATATAAGATATTTAGTCTTGTGTTGTGCATAGCAATAACATTACACTTACAGTTATAAGTGGAAATGTATTTCTGGATATATGCAGAAAAGGTTTATACTCAATTACACATATCTGTCCATGTCTATTTTGTATACACTTCATGGTGGGTTAATGGATTACAAGCTGAGTAGTGGGTTTGATCCTCAATGGGTGCCTCAGCCTGATACAAAGCTATAATTATATGTTCTGTCTTCTTAATTCCTTTTTTTTATTGTTCTCTCTCCTTAATAATGTTTTTCTTTTTCTCATATTCTCTCACTCTCAGTAATCCCTTGCATCTTAGTGGCTTTATTGCATTGCTTGGGGTGAAATGATTTTAAAGAAATAAATAAACTAATGTTAAAAAATAAAAATTTGCACACAATTATTCTCATAGAGTTGGAATAAAAATTAACACACATCTAAACACATCCATTGTTGTATCTTGGATTTTTGAAATAACAGAGGGAAATAAGGAAGACAAACTTGTAGGTAAGTAATGAAAATAGAAGGTTTGCTACACAAAGGTACATTTAGCAAATCACCTAATGCTAACTCTCCTCAACTCTGCTTAACTCTACTTAATTACATAAATGGACAATTTCATTCATTTATATCCTATATGACATACATGCAGCCTTTATTTACATAATGATACATCCATTGATATCATATATATATATATATATATATATATATATATATATATATATATATATATATATATGCTCTCAAGATTGTCAAAATAATTAGAATACCTGAAGATTGCAAGACCATAAAACTTAAGTAGTGACTTAGCTATGTCTTGTTGAGGTTGTGAAGTGTTTTTTTTTTTTTTGCTAGTCATTGGGCACTGTTATTTACTGCTGAGATAGGTCTTTGCTTTTTGCTCTTTTCTTCTTTCTTAGTTTGGAATTTTTTGCTTGACTAAGGTTTTTCTTAGTTTTTTTTATTTTTTCATTTTTGGCAGGTAGTCAGTTGGTTGCACTAACATTTTTTTATTTTATTTTTTTTTTTTGTGTGTGTGTGTATATATATATATATATATATATATATATATATATATATATCCTTAAAGTGCATGGAAAAAAAATCTAATTTAAATACTCTTCACACAGGAAACACTATATTGCAGAATTTCATTAACAGCTGGTTATTATAAATGTCATTTTCTCTGTGTATAACATTAAAACTGGAGAACTGCTTCATCACTATTAATAAAATATTACAAGTGAAACATATAGCATTTATAAAATAATATAAGAGATTTTGATAAGCAACATATGGGACCAATACTGAGAGAAACTTTAAAAGTTCAATTAGAACACTTATTATTATTAAGTGAGAGAGCAACACACTAAAAAGGTGATGCTAGAAAATATATAAAGTCCAATATATATATATATATATATATATATATATATATATATATATATATAAAAGTCCAATATAACCAATTTGAGAAAAAAAAGCATATCAGATGCATGCATCACTGCCACATGTACATGATTTAGTGACAGGTTTTAATAAAATGGCATATGACCTTGCAGGTGAGGCCAGTTAGAAAAACCTTCAGGTCAGGTAACCCAGTATGCTCAAATTATCTCTGATCGAGGATGTTTACAAGTATCTAGAGGTGACTTCCAAGTTACCTTGGTTGCCTCATCCTTCAAACTTAAAAAAACAGTCTTCACAATACTCAACCATGGCATCCCTACTACTCATGACCAGAGATGCACAGTTTGTCAGGCCCTAGGGGACATGCCCATCTAGTCAGACAATTGATAAGCAAATCTGGAGTACTGAACTTTAAATGCAGCACATATATTTGTTGCTCAGAATTGTGAACTGTTTTGAGTTTTTTTTGTTTTTTTTTAATCATTTCAGTCTAGTAAAGCCACTAATACACAAGGGGTTATTGAATGTTAAAGAGTAAGAAAAAAAGAGATACATTATTAAAGAATGAAAACAATAAAAGAACAGGAATCAAAAAGATAGTAGATAATGATTGACATTGCATTTAAAGTTTTGAACATCAAAGTTGGCTGGAAGGCAAGAAGCCGAAAGAGAGTTCCACAAGTGAAAAGTGCATGAAAAGAAACTGTTAGCAAAGAACTTACTGTTCCATCTATCCAACTCAACTGAATGAAAAATGATGAAACCTTGTTGCCAATCTAGTACTATGTTGAAATTCATAAAGTTTAGGTACAATAGCAAAAAGTTCACCAGAACAATTGCCATGAAAGTATTTATAGAAAAGGCACAGGGAAGCTATGTTACAGTGGTAGGAAGTGGAGATGCCAAGACAGGACCAATAACATTGTGGACTCTTCTTTGGATTTCATCAAGAATCTCTAAATATAGCAGGAACATTGGACCATACGAGTGTTGATAAAATAAAAAAAATTAACATATTTAACTGGTATAATGGATACTAAACTTGTAATAAAAATTACAAGTGTAATATGAATCTTTGTCACTAAAAACTGTTCTCATTGGGATTGTGATGAAGGGGAACTAAAATGTTTTCTTTTTTTAAGATGCAAATTATGCCTGAGGAAAGATAAATACATCAGCTAAAATATGATCTTCAAAAGAACAAAGCAAAATAATTTCTATAATAATAAAACCATTTTATTACTTTTTTTATCTGATTCCTACAAATTAATATTGACTAAAACTATTATAATGATTTTATATAAAGATGTCTATCTTATGTATATTAAGAAAAAGTAATCTTTATTTTGGATTGCATAAGTAAAAAAAAAAAAAAAGATTTTGCATTGCATTTGCACCATTAAATAAAACTATAATAAAATCTATTTTTCTATTCTGTTTTGTTGACAGCTTTCATGTATGCCAATTAGCCAAGACATATTAATGATTATTATTGCTATTTTGATCTGGACAATCTCAATGACCTTGCAGGCTATGAATCTAAAAAAATTCTTAGTTTTTTTTTCTTCTTCTTTTTAGGGTCCTATTTTAAGTTGAACCTGAATGGATATAATGGCCTATTCCTCTTACAGGACAATTGATTTCATATAGTTTATTTGTGTATTCAGATCCACAGTGAGACAGTGTTGTAAAACCCTTCCTAAATCATTTTTCTTCTATAGACTCAGGTTTTATAGCACCACCTACGGCAGCAGCAGCAGTAATCTTTCTGTTAAGCAGTAAACGAAAATGATACATTAGCAATAGTTTATAGTAAAATTAGCAGTTTCCTGCAATTTTGATATATTTGGCATTAAAGTTTTTAAATAAACTTCTCAATAATAAGAGTTATTAATATGAATCAGGAAAATATTATTTATGCTATAAACTGCATTGAAAAGCTTTGAGTGTGTTCCTGTTATTTTCATTTTTATGGAAATCAGATAAAAATTGTAATGGAAGGTATAATAATTAGTGAAAATATATTTGATTAGAATACTCATTGCAACAAAGTAGTCACATTAGTAAATACAGCCTTATACCCAAATCTAATACCAACTTTATTTTAGTAAGCAAAGACAGCATAACATTTATAAAATGAATGATACTTTCTTATTATCAAAAGCCATTTTTTATACTAAAGAATTAGAATTACAAATTGGAAATACCAAAATTAAACAAGTGTGAAAATTTAAATATCTAGGAAGTGTTTTAACAGAGGGCAGAAAATATAACACTGAAATTCAAAGGCACATTGGGATAGTAAAAATGTATTCCAAAAGCTAAGCAAAGTATTAAGAAATAGGAAAATTTCATTAGAAAGAAAGATGAGTACTAAACTGTTATGTGATATCAGTCCTCCTATATGGTAGTGAATGCTGGGTAATCTCCTTAAAGATGAAGAAAAGACATGAAGCAACAGAAATGTGGTTCTACAGAAAGATGCTAAGAATACCATGGACCAAACATGTGAGCAATAACAAAGTTTTAGATAAAATGGAAACAAAAAGGACACTCATACAATACATAGCATCAGAATGAGAGAGTTGAAATTTCTAGGGAACATAATGAGGAAAGATGGCTTGGAAAATTTGATACTCACAAGACAGATTGAAGGCAAGAGGGAGAGATGAAAGCTTGAGTAAATGGATGGTAGATCAAAGTTTAGGAGAGACAACAAAAAGATGAAATTTATTAAGAGCTACAAAGGATAGGAAATTGTAGTCTTGATAGCCAACATCCTGAAGAGACGCTGCACATAGAAGATAAGGAAGAAAAAATAAGGATGTCTACTCAGAAAAACATACACCCTAAATATGTTTATACTAATAAGATATAGATGTGATAAATGTTTCTGCTCTCTTATTCATCTGCATCTGTCAGTTTCATGCACTTTTGCATTGCAAAATAAAAAATAAATATGTATATTATTATATTAAATTTAAGGCTCTTTATTTTACATTTTATAGTGAAAAAATTTGTGTTACAGTGTATATACTTTTTTTGCAAATATATGATTTAGTGTGTCTATTTCCTTTTGTTTTGTTTTTGTTTTTATCCAAAACATTCATAAACATCACAGACATTAACAAAATTGAATACTCAATATGTCACAATATTAATGTAAATATATAAAGATCTTTTCTGTAATGACTTCAGTGCTATAGCTGATTTTTATATTACAAGTAATAATAAAATTTGCAAGTTTGTATGTGGATATCTCTCTTTGTGTAAATAAAATTGTATAGTTCTTTTAAATGCAAGAGAATAGATTATAATTATTTGTACAATGCATAACATATAAAGGTTGTGGCATGTATTCTAATGGGATTTTTTTCTTATAGTAATGTCAAGACACAAAAATGCATAAAATTTTAATTTATACATAAAAACCAACAGATACATTGAAAAGACTTACACACAAAATATTGTTTGCAAGAACTTTTGTTTATTGATGTGAATAATTCAAGTTACATTTTATGAAAAATCCTTTCACATCAGTTTGCATTTTAAAGAAGGTTTTGTATTAAATTGAAAATACACCTAAAAAAAAACTTTTGCTGCAATTTGAGATGCAATTATTTCAATTAACTTTTCTATTATTTTTATTGAACCTCTCAACCAAAGTTGATTCCAGTTTTTTATAAGAAGAATACTTCTATGGAGAATTATAATAGGTTTTCATGATTTAAAGAAACTTTTGTTTTTTTTAAATTTAACATGAAGCATTAAAATTGTGGTTATAAAAAATATTCATTGTTAGCATTTGATAAATAGGTTCATTTTTTTTATCTTGCCCTTTAATTTGAGTTGATAACAAAGAAACATTATTCTAAATATTTTTCCCAGTATTTCCTTCATTTTTGTTAAATGTTTCAATTAATTTAGTTTTTGGTTTTTCTCAAGCATTGATTGCTTTATATATTTTTATTCCTTTTTCATATTTATGGTTATTCATGACTTTTTAAAGAAATTAATTCTACTCTTAGTAATTGTTCATACATTGAATAATCTTATTTTTTATTTTCTCTTTTTTTATACTTGAGCTTAATTTCTCTAATAATGTACACAACCAGTGAATGACATTTTGTAAGTTTTTCTGTCTGCCTATGTGTACATGCACATATAGGACACTATACTTTGATGTTTTAAGGCTTGAAAAGTTGCTTATATTATTTATGCTACTTACTGTTGTCGTCATCTTTGTTGTTATCATCACAGAATTTTAGCCTTCATCAGATTCATGTTGATCTGGATCACTTTCAAGTAATTTCAAACTGAACCCTTTATTTAATCTCTTTATTTTATCAACCATATCTTGGGCTATTTTGCCTAGTCATTTTATTATTGCTCAGTTATTGCTCACCCTGATTCTACTGAGTTTAAGTCTGCCCTACCTAGAACCAGGTATTGAACTCACCAATTTCACAAACCAATGATCTAATCCTTGGGACAATCCTGAGTTTAGAACTTGGAGTCTTAAACCTATTCTATCTGCTGTTTGTCACACTTGCCTACATTCACTGAGACTTCTCTGATCTTACTGTTGAAAAGTTGCATTCTATTAAATTCTTCTCTCAAAATAAATCTAAACAAATTATCTAAACAAATTTTCTTGCCTTTTTTATTAAGAAATTAATTCACCCTATTTTTTTTTCACCTGGAATACTTACAAGTATTTATTTACTTGGATCAGCTTTTATTTATGTTCCTATAAAAATTAATTATTAGAAGGCAGTAATAATAGTTAAAAAAAAGAAATTGCTGGATTGCATGCTTTATAAAGTTGTTTATTTGAATCCTGCTCTTCTGCATGTGTTTAACACTGTAAGCAGACAGGATCAACTGTATATCTACCAACATCCTCTCCAAGGTACTTGAAAATAAATGGTAAGGTGAAAATTAACCATTTCTCTACAGGAAACATTCAGCATTCATTATTGCTTGAAATTTATAAAAACCTTTTTCTTAAAACATTTTTTCTGGAAATTAAAATTTTCAAATCTACTATTATCATCACTCTTTCTATTATTGATGGGAGTTTCCTTCCAAACCTTTTGTTTAAGGCTGTGTGGAATGTTAGCTTAATTATATAATTATTTTCCCTTCTACTTGCATGTGCTACCGATTTCTGTTGTTATTGCTCTTGGTAGTGTTCAAGTGACGTGGTTTTTGTTATCTGGTAAAGCTCTTTGTGATTTTCTAGTATCAGTCTGTAGTTTGAGGAAGGATTATCTAAAGACTTCAAGGATTAATTCATTTGAAGCCATTTTTAATCATTGATCTGAAAAAATGATTTCTACAGATGAGAGTTTAGACATTTCCAAATCATTTGAACACCATGCATGATTTCCATATGCAAGTTTAGATCTGATGAGGCTATTTATGAACTTGACTTCAGTTTTAATGTTAATATTTTGGTTTTGTAGCATCTAAGTATACTTAGTGCATAGATGTTCAATTTCCTTATTTCCTACACTAAATTTGTTATAACTGATCCATACATTTAGAGTATTTGAAGTATTTAGAAGGCAACCAAATCAGCTGAACAAGACAATCATTTTTATTTCTGCATTAAGTTTATCTGCTTTATTTTGGTTTATGTTTATTAACCTAGAATAATAAGTGGAAACCAGCAAAAATGGAATTGTCCAACACAATGAATTCTGTTTTTTTGTCTCAGACAATGTTGAGGAATTTTACTAAGTTCAAGTAAATTCTGTGTTATTTCTTTATATATAAGTAATCTATATTAAAAAGAATTATATAGCTGTTCCCCAAAATTTGATGCTACTTAAAGTTTCATGATCATGGTAATCATCAGGCATAAGATAAAGTAATAAGTAACTAATTAATGGCCACTGAAATGATAATGAAGTAGTCCATTTTCATAGTAAAGAAGATTAAAAAATAAAGAAATTTAAAAATGGCAAAAACAGAAAATAAGAATATGTGAGGCATGGTAGCAGTTACTTTAAAGTCATTCTACCTTTTTCATTAGATATTTAGTTTTTTTTTCTCCTTTTTGTTTTATTTTTATTTTTTTATAGTTTTTTTATTTATCTTTTTTATATATTTTTTTTCATATGAAAATGAACTACTCCATTATCTTTCCAGTAGCCATTAATTAAAGAAGAGCTAGGGCTGACAACTTTAGTTTATGCCTGATGATTGCCATAAAATTTTAAAGGGTATTAAATGTTGAGGAAAAGCTATAATTCTTTTTAATATACATTTTAGCTTTTTTATTTTACATTTTTTTTAATTTCAGCTCTGTTATTTACATTGAGCACTGTTTAATTACTACCAGCACCCAGTGTGTGCTAGTTTATATTTATAAAAAAATAATGCATATATTTATTTTCTTTTATCATTTCAGGTTTCAGAGTATAATAATGGCTTCCAAAAGGTAAATCTTTTCTTTTTCCTTTTTAGCTGTATATATTTTGAAGGTATATTTGCTATTATTATCATTTGGGGTTACTTCCAAAATTATATTTGTAATTGGTTTTTTCTTCAAAGAATTATTCTTGGTGACAAAGTTATGGTGGTAAATGTGACACTGAAATCTGAAGATATATAGGAATAGCAAAGGATATCTTCCAAAAACTAAGCAAAGTATTAAGACATAGGAAAATATCATTAGACACAAAGAAAAGAGTGCTGAACTGCTATGTCATATCTAATCTTCTATTCATCGGTGAATGCTGGACAATCTTGTCACAGATGAAAAAAACAAAACACTATGAAAGTATACATTTTTATAGTAAAATTACCAGCAATACATATAGTAAACTGATCAGCAATACATATTTATAGTAGAATTACTAACAGTACATTTTACAGTAAAATGACCAACAATACACTTTATCTGTAGTTGGTGGGCATGGAATTGCATTCAAAATATTTAGATTTTGGTATTAATTAACTCATAGAGGTTGATATGCTGCTAAAAAAAGCAACAAACCAACTAAATCACAGATGAAAAAGAAATTTGAAACAAGAGATATGGTTCTACCAACAGATCCTGAGAATAACATAAGTTGAATATGTGATCAATGAGGAAGTTTAAAGGAAAATAGGATTTATTGATTCATTCATTCATTTTCTATGGATTATCAATTCTTTGCAGATTATTTAAAGCCAAAAAATATTTTTAGATTCTAAGAATTTTTTTCTTTTTCTTTTTTTCTTTTTTATAGATTTAGTAATTTTGTTTTACACCAAGTAAATCTCAATAGTTTTGGAGAAAGAGAAAACTATCAAAAATAATTATTTTACACACAAATTATATGATTAAATACAAAACTAGTAAGAACACCTTTACAAATTTAACAATTTTTGCTATTTATCTTCATCAGAAATTTTGGAAGTGGAATATATAGAAATGTTTTGATTTTTAAATTCTATATTTTGTTTTCATTGGTTATATTACAAAATACAGTTAGAAAAAACTATATTTTTATATACACAAAATAACAATACTATGAAAGGATATTTATAAATGTGCTTGTACAGTATGATATCAAGATTAGGACTTTGTCTTTTTTTCTCTTCAATATTTTTCTTGCAACCAGAATAAGAAAATTAATCAAGATTTAATTAATCTGATTAAGTTAATACTTCCTTCAGATTAGACATTTTTTATATTAATTAAATAATTCATTTTCATACAAATAACTAATTAGACTAAGTGATACATTTCTTTTCCATGATTGCCTCTAACCCCCTAAATAGCATTTCATTCAAGTTCTTCATACCATCTGTATTCCTTCAATTTCTCTTCTCTCCCAGTCTCTCATTATTGTGTGTTTCTATCTTCCTACTTTATATTTCTTTTTGTTTAAAGGCTTGCATATGCTGTACCCTGTCAGAATTTCAATTCTTTAACTTAAACAGAAGTGCTTATCCACAACATATGACAAAAAAAAAAACAATTTCACCCAGCTCTGTTCACCCACTTCCAGAATACTGTCCAAAAGCACCCTGGTTATAAAACATCTTTCCTGACCAATCAGAAAAAAGCCCATGCAGTTTTTGCAGAAGCCATTTCTGATCCACTGACTCACTATAAAGCCAACACTGATTTTTACCCACAAGACAGATGTGACCAGACTTGCATTAGTGACAAACTTCCATGGCAGGCAAACTTAACCAGGCCATCAGCAGTGACACCAAGATGCTTCCATCAACAGTAATGACTTTGTCTTGCAACAAAACCAGTAGCAGCACAAATTAACACTTGAACACATATACATGTTGATTTTTTCCCCACTAGTCACTGGACTACTTTTTCTTCATGTGTCTATCTCAACTACTACTTTGTGTTATACCCTAGAACAAACTCAATCTCCCACAACTGATATACAATATCCCAGAATGTGTAAATGTTCTAACCTTGTAAATCATAGGAAAATAAAAAATATTTTACTTATCTCAACCCTTTTTTTTATCTCCATTTGTTGTTTTATTACTATCATTACATTTTTTAACTGTGATATATCCTTTTTTTCTTATATATCCTTTTAGGATAACTTGGTAAGGATCTTATGGCCTTTGTATCAGATGTAAAAACAGTATCTCTGAAAATGTCTAAAATTTTTTCTACCTAAAGCAATTCATGTACATGTAACTGTGACAATATGATCGTAGTCACAATCCATGAAATAATCAATTAGTAAGAGGAGTGGCAGATCAAGTATCTAACAAGGACTTCCCCCACCTCTGGCATTGGGAATTATTCTACAAATAAGAGGCATGTGATAACAATCTAATACAAACCAAACAATATGTGGCATTGATACCTTGTCAGAATTATTTATGCTGTCTTTATGCAACTAGATGTTTCACTCCAAAAGCAAAGTAGATGCTACTCTTAATAGGACCTCACAGTATTGACAGTCATATACTTAGTCTTCATGGATTTACCTGACGTTTTCAATGTGAGTTGTGCACACCATGTGAGTTATGCCTGAACATAAATATTTGCTGTTTTTTCTGGAGTTTGATGTGTGACATTGATGATGAACAAATCATGTGAATCATATTTAGAGCAGCACAAAAAAGGACAAACTATCAATGGTAAGAAAACAAAATATATGGTTGACATCAAGAGAAAAACCTCAAGGATTTAAACTACAAATATCAAACAAGTACAGAAGTTTAAATATCTTGGAAGTATTTTAACAGAGGATATAAATATGAAGGCACATTGGATTAGCAAAAGATGTTTTCCAAAAATATTAAGAAATAGGAAAATTTTGTTAGAGTCAAAGAAAAGAGTGCTTAATCAATCCTCCTATATGGCAATGAATGCTAGAGAATTTCTTCAAAAATGAAGAGAAAACTGCAAACAACAGAAATGTGGTTCTACAGAAGGAGGCTGAGAATACCATGGATGGAGCACATAAGCAATGAAGAAGTCTTAAGGAAAATGGAAACAAAACAAATATTTAGAATCAGGAAGAGATATCTGAAATTTCTTGGATACATAACAAGGAAGGATGGTTTTGAGAATTTAAATTTTTGAAGATCAAAACCAGAAGAGTTCCACAAGCAAACAGTGTGATTGAAGAAACTATTAGCATAGAACTTAAGGACATATCTAGCCATTTCAGCTGTGAGATAATGCTATTTTGCTGCTAATCTAGTACTACACTTAAATTCATAAAGTTTAGGTACCAAAGAGGAATGTTCATCAGAACAATTATCATTAAATATTTATAGAAAAGGCACAGAGAAGCTGTTATTGCAGTGGGAAAGTGACTGAAGCTGAGATGCCAGGTTAAGACCACTCATAGGACACAGATAAAAAGGACAAGAGTAGGAAATATGTTCTCTACTTTACCATCTCATGTGAATGGATGGCAGAACAAGGGTGGGCTGGAAGAATAGCAAAAAAACAAACATCACTAAGAGCTATAAGGGATAGGAAGTTGTGGACACAGCACATAGAAGAAAATACAAGTGTAATGTAGTATTGTACATTAAAAATGGAAGTACAAAGACAATTTCTCATACATGACATGATATTATATATTTATTCAACTCCTGACTTAATGTTGGCTAGGGTGTGTGGCTAGGCCTTTCATCCAAAATCTGGACAGTCTCTCTCAGCCATCATACATGTATGAATGTATGATGGCTGAGAGAGACTGTCCTCTTGCCTCTGAGGTAGGTGTTTATATATCTTTCTTTGTCATGCCACTCTATCTTAAGCATGTATCTCAGGTGCAGCTGAGCTGATCATGTGGGTCTGCACTTGGTAGCTGGAGGTCACTTCAGTACATACTACAATTGAATGATCTCCACCCTCATCTAGGAGGTCATCTTTTGGTTCAACCCTGCCTCTGGTTTCTCTGTTGAACATTGAGTGCAAAGTTTATTCTGGCATGATCTACAGTGGTATACATACTGCACAACTTGGAAAAGCCTTTAAAAAAAAACATTATTTGGCAGGTGGCCAGGGAATTCACTTGACTCCCAATGAAGCTTTATATTGAAAGTGTTGTACATGAACAAAAAACAGCAACATTCTTGACAGCATTTGACTTGAGGGATTGATAAATTTGGGGAGGAATTAAAAAAGTAAAAAACAAACAACAAATGATTAGAAAACTTCTTTGCTCATTTAAAACTACAGTATTTAATTACATATAAGAGCCCTACCTAGACTGAACATTCTTACCTTGAGGTAGCAACCAGTTTTGAAGAAAGAAAACTCTGAATTCAAAAACCAATAGGGAGAGGGATGGGCTCCTTCAAGCTATCTTACCCTATGCACATCACTGCTGCTATTACTGTAACACATGTGGTGCCCTTATGACTCTAATGGGTTTAGGACTTATGACATAACACAACAAAGACACCCACCCTATTTATATTTAGTATTACAAAGTCAGTCTAGGTATAAGTACTAGAATCAATTATAAACCTGAAGAAGGCCAGAGAGTAGATTGGCTGATATGTGACAAAAATAATACAGATTAGATCAAATTAATTATTGTATAATAAAGATATCTATATGATAATTATGGTGTTTTTCTGTTTGTTTTTCAATCTACAAAAATAGAATCACCCATTGAGTAATGTTTAGCAACTTGGTCTCATTATTACATAATGAGAAAATCTGTTGTTATGGTAACATGAGTCATGGTTGGTACCATTTGAAGCATGAAAGTAAGCATTGTGATACCATAACAATGGAATAGACTTTTGTATGTTATACTTAGCATGACAAAGAATGAAAGAAACCTGATATTGAAAATTGAAGAAGATAAAACCCAATGCCAAATAATATTAATGCTTTATCAAAAAAATGCAATAAGTAAAGAATACAATATATATGTGTGTGTGTGTGTGTGTGATTGTGTGTGTATTAGTTTTTTTTCTAAAATATGTTATCTCATAGAAATTCAAAAATGGATATTAAATGATATATTCCCGCTCATTCAATAACCTCGTGTGTCTTAGTGGCTTTATTACCTTTGTTGGGTGAAATGATTAAAAAATTCTATTTCATGTTTTCAGGTAGTTATTAAAATATGTTTATATTGATTATCATTTTATATAAAAATGTAATTTATAGGTCAAATATTAAACTAAAAAAACCTAGCTTTATTTAAAAGTTGATCTTTCATTTTGCATTGGCAAAATTCAACCAATTGCAAATCAAAAATATTTTTTTAAAATTCCAGAAAGCAAAACGAATTTGTTTTATGGTAAGCAATATACTGAATCTAACCAAATGAAATGTGTAGATATATTTTTGTGTTGTCTCCCACCATTTCACAAATCTTCAGTATATTTTCAGCACTTATTATTTGGGCATTATTCACCTTGCTTGTTTGTTACTTGTATTATATGCAGCCTTTGTTTCTGGCTTTTTCTTTCATAAAATTTCAAATTGGAACGTTTTTTGTTTTTTTTTTTAAATATTTTCTCTCTTATTACATGTACCTAACATTTTGATACAATTCAACATCTTTTCTTTTTCTTAACAGGTTAACAATTTTTCACTACTATTTTTCACAAATATCCCTGTTTTTCTAGAGATAAATAATTTTTATATGAGAATTTCTCCTAATCTTTCTTTTTGTTAATGGCACAAGAATTTGATGATTAAAACTTATTTTTATGTAAGTTTTTTTTCTCACCTGTTGAGTTCATGCTAATGATACTAATTACTAATTTGTAAATAGATATAAATACAAAGGGGTGCTGAAAAGTCAGCCCAACCAAGAAGCCCTATTGTTCAAACCTATAGTATAACAACTGCATAACATTTACATTGTATTGGGCATTATAAGTAATCTGGAGATAATTTAAAGTATACAAGAAAATATTCATAGGTTATATGATGATACAAAGTGGAAAATTTTATTAAAGTTGCATTTTGCTAGAGAAGCTTATTCTCTCTTTGGCTTCTTCAGTTAAAATGAAAGAAAGACAAAAGTGTCTGTAAGGAAAATGTGTTGTGATCTCTGAGGATAAGTGGGTATCATAAATCAAATTAATTGATTTATGATACCCACTTATCCTCAGAGATCTCAACTATTATAAATCCTACAAACATATATAGGTTATAAACAAATACTCTACCTTTTTTTCCATAAAGGACTTGAGCATCTGTGGATTTTTGTATCCATAGGAGTCATGGATACCAAGGGATGACTGTATTTTATATCCTCTCTTAGTGTGACCAATGTACTAACATTCTCTGTCTTTGAAATTCTGGCATTGTATTATACATTCTTCTGTGTTACCAGAAAATCTAAAAATTTCTTGGCTTTGTAATTGATCTTTTGTAATGAGTCCAATATTTTTGTTTCCCCGCTATTAAAAACAAAATGTACATTTTGATTAGAAATTACATATGTTTACTTAGACATTAGATATATGTTTACTTAAACAAAGTTATCAGATGGATCTTTACCAATATTTGTTGTGTCTATAGCAAAAAAAAAGCCATAACTGGAAAGTTTCTTTCATTCAAAGTTTAGGATAGGCATCACTCCAAGCCCAAAATCGATTTCATCAATCTAATCAATTTCTCACTCTAAAGATATATTTAATGACTGTTTAACAAAGTTTACAATTCATAATGCTGTATGTATTGGACATTTTACTCACTAGTAGTTTAATGTAAGTTAGCTCACCCTTCTTTGCATTATTTTAGAATATATTATTATATTATCTATTTTTTTGTGATACAGTCCAACCTCTTTAATCTGGCACTATTGGGACCAGGCCACAGCTGGACCACAGAAAATGTCAGATGACAGAAATCACCCCTAAAAAACAAATCTATGTAAAAAGTCATTCCACGCATATATATATATATATATATATATATATATATATATATATATATATATATAGATACATTAGTGAGCCAGACAAACCTACCTAGGTTTTCACCTAAACGGATCGTCAGGGAAAGTTTCCCTGACAATCCGTTTAGGTGAAACCTAGGTAGGTTTGTCTGGCTCACTAGGTGTATCTAGGTCTGCTTCTACGGTTGTATTGAGCTCTTTTGTTAGTTAGTTGTTACTCGTATCGGGGTTTTTTCTTTGGGCTTCAGACCTGCATCTGTGCGATTTTTTTTTTTTTTGTCGGCAGAAGTTCATGTTTGTAGCTCTTTTTTTTTTTTAAAACCTTTTTTTCCCTCGAGATTGATTTGATTAGCAAATCAAAATTCGAGGGTTTTTCAAAACGAGTCTAGTTATCTATATATATATATATATATATATATATATATATATATATATATATATTGTTGTGTTATAAATGGCAGTGTGAGTGGTGGTCACTTGTTGCGTTGCCTTCTTTTTACTTCCTCTTTTGTCTTTCTCATCTCCTCAAAAGTGGAAAAACCAAAATGAATAGCTCTTTGCAAGGCTGGATGCTTGACAGCTTGTGTTTTCCCAGGTATTAGGAATGATTACAACTTGAAGGGGGGAAGACTTCATTTGATCTTTGAATCTGCATTTTGGGGCAATACATGCAAATACAAAGACTAAAAAATATCTAAAACCAAAAAATAGTATATACTTACTATCCTGAATTGGTAAATATGCAGCTATATATAAGAAATGAGCAAGACTGTATCACCAAAAAACTCTGCTGCTGTTGTGGAAAGTTGTAATCAATGTGTGGCATTGCCCTCATAGCTGCTCAATGAACTAATAGTAACTAATTCAAAAAGTGCTAAACTAGGGAATACTAAATTAAAGAGCTCAGACTGTACAATAATGTTCAAGGGGTGTAATTATGCAATATAGAGTTCTTATCTTCTTCTATGTACCATGCCCTTTCAAGACATGTTCAGTTATGGCTCTCTACAACTTCTTATCCTTTGTAGCTCTAAGCAATGTTTGTTCCCTTACTATCCTTCCCTGTCTATGTTTTACTATACATTTACACATGCTCATTAATTATGTTACTTGCTATTTCTCTCAGCCCCACTTACCTTCAGTATGTCTTCTGAGTGTTAAATCCTCCATGCCCTCTTTCCTCATTACATGTTCCCGAAATTCCAACTATTTTTTCTGATATTAAGTGTCCTTTTCATTCCTATTTTCCTTAAAACTACCCTATTGCTCTGTCTATAGTATTCTCAGTTGCCTTTTGTAGAACCTCTGTTGCCTCAAGTCGCTGTGAAAAAATTTGTCCAGCATTCATTGTTATATTATAAATTTAACCAAAATTACTTTAGACTACATCTGCAAATGACTTAATGTAAAAGAAGGGCTAATTTAATGACTGAGATAGTATGTTTATTCCTGAGGCCGACTTAGCTTGACCTTATGAATATTTATAAAATCCAATAAAAGCATTTATCTTCATGGTTACTGCTGTAAACACTGATGAAACAATCAAAAGCTAGATTCATCTTAAAATCAAAGATTCACAGAATTTTATTTCCATACTTTATTGATAAAAGATTCAGTGTATTTAACCTAGAAGTGTGGGACCAATTCACAGAGCAACCAGAATAATCTCTTTTTGTAAGAGAAGAAAAAGGACATAATGATAACCTAACTGAAATCACTGTATTGTTATCAAGACAAGGACTCCTTAAATAATGATTGAGACAAGAAATCTTTTCAATGGGTTAACATCACATAAAAACAGGCATTCCATTTAAATGACATTTTTATTTGGGGACAAAGACTTCACTGATATCACTGGTTAACAAAAAAAACAAAAACATTGTCTCCTACCGAGACAAACTGTACAAGATTAAACTAAATTACCCAGTTCCAAATTTGCACTTAAAATTCTCCTAGGATGTTAGTTTGTTGAGATATGTGCATAGCATATTTATGCTCAAGGTAAATATATTAATAATATATTAATATCCACTTGAGCTGCCTTCAAGGAATTCATTCATATTAGTCATACAGAACTTTCCTAGGTCTCACAGAACTGAAATCTATGCTGATTTAATAAGCACTATGCCAGCAACATATCAAAAAATGGGATGCCAGACATCTCTTAAATTATAATCTGAATCTGGATGCCATGAACAATTTACATTGTGAGAGGTTTCACCCAGAATGTACTTGTGATGGAATTGAGATACCAAGGCTAGTTTAATCCAAATATAATAAATGATTACTGCTGGTTCCTACTTTAGGAGACCAGTTCAACATGAAAGCACAAAAGCATATGTTCAAACATTACTGAAGATATCAGAAATAAAGTGATTAATTCATATTTATTCTTTTATTTCTGAGCATTATTTAAATTTTCTTTAAACATAAATCTACTATTATACTATTTGCCTTGAACATATACTTTATGCAGTACTAATGTACTGTTAACATAATTTTATCCCAAGCAAGACAATAAAGCCACTAAAACACAATAGGTTACTCAGTATAAGAAGATATGAGAAAAAGAAAATATTTAGGTGATAGGACAATAAAAGAATGGAAATTAAGAAGACAGAAGATAATGATTGATATTGTATTTACATTTTTGAAGATCAAAGTTGACTGGAAAGCAAGAGGCCTGAAGAGAGTTCCACAAGCAAGAAGTGCAAGAGAATAAACTGTTAGTATAGAACTTACAGTTACATGTAGCATTTCAACTGTAAAAAGATGAGACCCAGCTACCAATCTAGTACTGCACTTAAATCCATAAAGTCTAAGTGCCAAAGAGGAAAGCTCATCAGAACAATTACCATGAAAATATAGAAAAGGCACAGGCAAGATATGTCCCGGCAGCAGAAAAGTGTCTTAACTGGGGATGTTAAATCAGCACCAATAACATTGCAGATTCTTTTTCTTTAAATATAAATATGTGATGAGCATATCTCCAAAACTTTCTAGTATCCCAAGATGCAAGCTACAAATTGGAGACCTCAAAATCTAGCAAGTACAGAAATTTATCAGTAGATAGAAGATGTAACACAGAAATCTGAAGGTGCATTCAAATAACAAAAAAATGCCTTCTTTAAACTAAAAGTATTAAGAAAAAGGAAGATTTTAGAATAAGTGGCCAACTGTTATGTAATATTAATCATCTTATATGGTAGTGAATGCTGGGCTGTTTCCTCACTGATGTAGAGGAGACAACAGATGTGGTTCTACAAAAGGATGCTGAAGCAGAACATGTGAACAACAAGGAAACTTTAAGAAAAATGGGAATGAAAAGGACACTTGTGTTTAGAATCAGGAAGAGACAGCTGAAATTTCAAGAGCATGTAATGAGGAAAGAGGATTTGGAGAATTTGACTCTCACAAGACATTGTAGTCATGAGGGGCAGAAAGAAACAGCAAGTAACATACCTAATGAGCTGTGTACACTCAGTGATTGCAAAGGGACAAACATTGCTTAAAGTTACAAAGGATAGGATGTTGTGGAAAGCCTTGATCACACACATCCTAAAGGGACATAGCATATAAAAGAAATAGCACTTGATTTTGTGTAATAGAACATATGGGTAGGGGCAGATAATAAGCTGCTTTTATTTTTGTTGTTGAATATAATTAATAGATCTTCCCAAAGACAACATCTTGACCTGCTTGACTAATTCTGAGTACAGATTTAGAATCAGTCTACTTAATTTAGTCTGAAATACATCTTTTCCTCTGGTAGGAAAATCAAGGTTTCTGTTACCTAACAAAAGATGTTTTGTATCAGAAAGTATCTAAGATATGCAGGTGACACTGTGTTGATAGCTGACATGGGAAGTAAAACACAAGCACTCCTACAGAAGGAAAGTAAGAAGAAAGGACTAATCATCAATTGTAAGAAGATGGAATATATGGTTGTCAGTAAAAGGAACAGCTGAAAATGCGAACTACAAATCCAAAACACCGAAATCAAGCAAGTACAAAAATTTAAATGCCTAGGAATTGTTTTAATAGTTGGAAAATGTGGGATAAAAATCCAAAGGCACACATTGAGATAGCAAAATATGCCTTCTAAAAGTTAAGCAAAGTATTAAGAAACAGGAAAATTTCATTAGAAACAAAGAAAAGCATACACTGGACTGTTATGTAATAATGGTCCTCCTATATGGCAATGTGCTGGACAATCTCCTCACAAATGAATGACACTTGAGGCAACAGAAATGTAGTTCTACAGAAGGATGCTGATTATGAGTAACAACAAAGTTTAAGAAAACTGGAAATAGAAAAGATGCTTATATTTAGAATTAAAAAGAGATTTGAAATTTTTAAGGCATATTATCAGGAAAGAGTTCTTGGAAAATTTAACACTCAAAGAACATGAAGAATGTAAGCGGGCAAAATGAAAGCAGTGAGTAACCTACCTAATGAACTTGTGTAAATGGTTGGTAGAACAGGATTTGAGGAAAAATAGCAAAAAGACTAATATTGCTAAAAGCTGCAAAGAACAAGTTGGAGAAAATTATGATCACCTGTGTCCTGAAGGTACATAGAAGAAGATATTGTCAATGATATTCTAAAAGTCATAAATTTATATACACCCTTTTTGCATGTTTTTCCATTTTTGAAAGTAGCAAATTGATTTTTATAAAAATGACAAACAATACTCTGATACAAAGACATTTTTTTAAGTAAAACCTCAATATTTTACAAAAAGTGTATTATGCATTTTTATTCTAGATTGTTATCTTTTAAGGTGGTTTTTTTTCTCATCTAACAAAAAAATATTTATGCCTTTTAGCATCAAACCGACAATGCATAATAATTAATATAAAGAGGCTATTTATACATTATTATATGCAACACTTATGAACCTATTAGCTATATGCTCTGTTTGAGCTGTGATTTGAGAGCTCTTCAGCTGAAATAAATTAAAATTTCTTGAGGCACCAGGAACAATAAAGTCAAATGACTTTAAAAATTAACTGGTTTATTATGTTTAACTGGAAAGATCATTAAGCATTTGTGGTTTATGAGGAAAGATCAATCACAAAATTGGCAACGAGTGTTCATTGACATTACAAAAGTACCAAAAAGCAAAAATTAAATTTGCTATTTACCAAGTACTGCACCAAATCAACCTGAACAAATGATGTGTAGTTTATAGTTTATTAGTTTACTGATCCTCACTCAGTGTTTTCTAATATTTACTATTTTGAGTATTGTTTACGTAAATTTAATTTGCTACTTGTGTGCACCCTATTTTTGGTCTCCAAAATCTAGAATGGAAACTTCTTTAAAAAAAAAATATTTGTTATTAAATACATATGACAATAGGTGGGGATCCTAGAATCAAACTCAGCAGATACCATTACTCTATCACCTGAATTTTTCACTGTGTGCTGTTTGATTGATATGTGATTACTGGAAAAACATTGGGTTTTGTCGAAAAAGAAATATTTGCCATGTAAATAAATGCCTCGTTTATAATAAATGCATCATTAGACTGCAGATGTATTGATGTATCTACATATTTATCACATTAAGTGCATTATCAAAGGAGGAGATTATGTTGAAAACTAGATATTTGTTGTGTAAAATGTTTTTTTCATCATTAGGTTGCAGACTTATTGATTTACTTACATATTCATCACTATATTAAGTGCATTGTCAAGGAAAGAGATTATGTTGAAAAATATATAAAATAAATGCTTTTTCATTATTAGGTTATAGATTTTTTTGATGTACGTATTAAACATAACAAAAGTGAATAAAATTATTGATAGTTTGATAATAAATATATATTCATTTATTAGAGCATTATTTACTTACCAAATGTTAAATGTTATATTAAATAATACTGTTTATGTTTGAATGGAATGGGCTGTAATGAATTGATTTATAAAGATAAAAATTTTCTGTAAATAAATCTATTATAGGTCTTGACTAGAGTAAATACGCAAAAGTAAATAAGTGTCACATTATCATTGTAAAGATTAATACTGATATTGATGTACGAGCATGTGGCTTTGAAGGCTTTCTCCAAATGTGGATTCTTCTTCTCATGAGGATGTAATACACATCCTCTGTATTTCTGTATTTTTCCCTCTCAGGTTGAGTGTTTATATATCTTTCTGCCATTTAGTTGTCCCACATGAGCACATCCTAAGCACAACTTGGTCAACCACCTGTTTACATTCCAGGATAGCCACTGACATCCTGTGAGGCTCAGATCTGTACTTGGTATCTATGAGTCCACCTTCCAGATCAAAGCTTTGATTCATCTGGCTTCTTTGATGCCCTGGTGTGACACCGAGTACAAAATCTACTTAATGTCAGCCTGGTACATACCCCAGATCAACTCTTAGAATAAGATGTTTTCTTATTAACTTTGGCATTAAATTTGATTCAAACTATTTGGTATTTCCTGGCATTAATCACATACTACATAACATTCTTTCTAAAGTCATTATTGTTTGTTGTTTAAACTATTGATTGCATTTATTTCGTTGTTTTTCTTGCAACCATACTGCCATTTTAGCTGATCTATTCTATGGCCTCCTTCAGGTGTACAATCCACATAGAAAGAGGATTTGTCTTTGTGGGATAGAGTAGTGAATTTCTGAGACAAAACATTATACACCTGGCTGTAGAATGGATTGGACAAAATGTTTTTGTAACAATAAAAGACATAAAATTTTCCAAGCTCAAAGTTGTAGACATTAAAGGCAATAAAGAAAAGCAGTTCCTTAATGGTAGTATTTATTTTCTCTCTCTTTCTCTCTGTATTTATTTTTTGGTGGAAAGATGAAAGGGTTTTACTGAAAATTGTAGAGATTGTAGTAAGGGCCATAGATTCCTTGTTCTTGTATAATTGCATGGCTTTGATCTGAACATGGTCTGAATTCAACATCTTAATCTTGTTATTTGACTCAGTGTCTCAGTTGAGAAAGAAAAAGCATGTTCTAATGTATTTACTAGATCAAATTAGCAATACTTGACTGAATTTTGTTATATGATGTGTTTTAAGCATTGTGTGTGCTTTGTTCAGATGAATTCCTTCATCTTTGTTTTTTCCTCTTTTTTTTTTTACATTGTCTGCATATGTGTGTTTGTATAATTAGAATAGGTCTATATTTTTTGGCATTGTCTTTTCTTGAATACTTCACTAGGCTCATAACCAAATCAAGTACAGACATTAATAGCTTGTGGAAGCAGTTATTCAGGAAAGAACCAGCCATGAAATTGAGATTTCAGAAGCATGGTTAAAAAAACAGAAGCACTGACAGTTCAGAAGATGCATTAGATGGTCATGAGCTCAGTGCAGGGGTCAGAAAACACTCAAATTCACATAGACATGATATGTATGCGAGAAGTGTATGTTCACTCAGAGTATGATCCAAAACTCCACAACACAATAGGCACCGAAGGAATTTTGAACACTATGAAAATATAAAACAGCTAACTAATTAGTCTGAATCAACACACATACAAATATAATAATTTAGCAATTTAAAAATTGTAATAATGTGTAATATAATTCAGTAGAATTGATTGATTTCTAAAATAGTGGTTCTTGGAAAAGGAAACCAAATAGAAAAAATCCTAATCATGAAAATTTTAAGCACTTATATAAAGTAGAATTAATAAGCATTTATTCTTCTTGGAAAAAGATTATATGAAACCTCTTAAGAGTAAAACATTAAACTATTTGTTTTTAAGAAAAGTGGCTCTCAAGAGTCGTACTTGGACTCCTGGGGTGCAAATTGAAGAAGAATTATAAAAAGTAGTATATTTTTGTATAATTTGCCTTGGATATAATATTCAGAAAAATCATTATTATTTATTACCATTTGCTACTATAAGCTAATGCTTTATTTTCCTTTCTGTGCTAAGAAATGTTCTTGTATTATTCTTTGTACTAGGCAATGTGTAAGTATCTTATTTTCTTATGTAACATATTATACAATCTTTCTCCTTTTTGATGTTGGTGTCATAATGAGACCATCTTCACTAGAAATACATTATCTACATTGTAATACTTATTACTACGCAGATAAAGTATTTCAATTGAAGTATTATTTCAGTCACTTTCCTACTGCTGTAATGTAACTTCTCTATAAGCTTTTCTATAAATACTTTCATGGTAATTGTTCTCTATTATACCTAGACTTTATGAATTTAAGCACAGTACTAGATTGGTGGCATGGTCTCACCATTTTACAGTTGAAATGGCTAGATGTAAGTTCTATACTAACAGTCTCTTGTTTGGAAATAGGAAGAATACACTAATACAAGTTATCTCCCCTAGCACTGACAATGGAATGAGAACAATCTACCTCTGTGTATTGAATAAAGGGTTTGGATTGCAATTCTCAAACATTGTAACAAGAAGTAATTAGTCATTTATAAGCTACCAGGGAACATGCTGTTTTCATATAAGAAATAATTACAACTTAGATGGTTTGTAAAAAAAAAAAAAAAAATCAGTTTAAATGGCTAGATGTAACTGTAAGTTCTATGCTAACAGTTTCTTCCCTCGCACTTCTCACTTGTAGAACCCTGATTCTTGCTTTCCGGTCAATTTTGATTTTCAAAAATTTCAATACAATGTCAATCGTTATATTCTGTCTTCTTAATTTGTTTTCTTTTATTGTTCTAATATTCTTTTTTCCTCATATTCTCTCACAGTCAGTAAGCTTCCATGTCTTAGTGGTTTTGTTGTCTTTCTAAATGATTAAAAAAAACATTTCTCATTATGATACCAACATCTGAAAGCAGAAAGATTGTGCTATATGCTACATAGTGCAAATAGCTTATTATTTTATTATCATCATTCTTTTTTACTTTATCATAGTGATTTTAAACATTACTTGTGTATATAAGGTGCATCTATCTTCCTAAATAGTAATGAGTGATAATGATAAACAATTTCCTTATTGATAAATGAAGAGAATCAAAGCAACAGAGACATAATTCTACAGACTTGTCACCTATAATTACAATAAAAAAAAAACAATTGAAATTTCTGCAACACATAATGAGGAAGGAGGACTTGGAGAATTTAACAGTCACAAGACATAATTGAAGGCAATATAGGTTAATGAAAATGACAAACAACCTATCTAATAAGTTTAGTTTATGCAACTGAATGTCAGAACAGGGACTAGGAGAGATGGTAAGGAGAAAAACATTGCTTAGAACTACAAAAGATAGGAAGTTGTGGAGAGCCATGATCACCCATGTCCTGAAAAGACACAGCACTTAAAGCTTAGATATAAAATACCCACTTTTAGTGAATATGACATCATCTTTATTCTTCTCATTTTAACAACTTAAACTTATTTTGTGAAACTTGGCCAAACTTGAAACTTCCCGAATTTCAAATCACTGAAGTTCTATTATAGAGTCTCGTCTTAACACTCATTCACCTAATGTAACACATCTATGATGATAATGAAAAGTAAATAAAAATACACCTTCATGGAGTTCCTTTCTTTTAAAATGTTCTCCTGAGATCACTTAAAAGGTTTTTTAAAACAACTTACCACAAATTCCTAAACATATCACATTTTACCCAAGAGAGTGAAAGGAAAACAAACAAATTCATTCCAATACAGTATCTATTTGAGATTGTGAGCAAATTTCTATTGCTAGTGATAAATAAACAATTTTTACCCTTCTTACCTCCCTCCTACTTACAATGCTTCTTTTGTTCTCCAGGTTTCTGCTTGTTTCCAATGATTGGAAAAAGTCTACATTGAAACTGGCTATAAATCTTTCCCTTTATTTGGATAGATATTACTATCAGGAAAATTTTTATAAGGTTTAGGTGATGATTTAAGATTTAGACAAGTTTGCTGATTCAGATTTTATGCATACAATAAAACTGCCACTGAAGAAAAAATGTTACAGTTCGATTCTTGATCATCTATTTCAATCAACAGATAGAAATGTTCATTTCTTATAGTCGCTTATTTCTATAAAGTTAAAATCTTTTGAAATTTTTAAAAGTAGAATATATTTGAATCTTTTTTTGTATTTTCTATTTTAATAATCAAGACAAACATTATAAGAATTTGACTTATCTTCTAGATCAAACTAATTTATTTAAACTAGCATCCTCACCTTTGTTGTCAGAGAACAATTTGACTGTTATATCCTCTGAACTGTCATATTCAGTACCCTTTGAAGAATTCAAAATTTTCTGGGTGTGTCTCAACATTGTAGTAGGAAGTAATTGGCCATTTCTGATCCATGATGGAATCATAACATCATCATAATTTACTGGAAATACTGAAGGCTAACATTACCCAACCACTGCAATTTGAGATATACTGGACCTTTAACAGGACTTAATATTTTATCTGTAAAAAAAAATCTACTACATTTTTTAATCATTCTACCCCAAGCAAGGCAACAAGCCACTAAGATGGGGGGGGGGGTCACTATGTGTGAAAGAATATAAGAAAAGGGGAAACATTATTAAAGAGCAAGAATAATAAAAGAACAAATTAAGAAAATAGAAGATAATTGCCATTGCATTTAAATTTTTGAATTTTTGTTTTTTCTACTGATAAAATATTTGACCTGCTAAAAGTCCAGTATATCTCAAATTGCAGTGGTTGGGCAATGTCAGCCTTCAGTATTCCCAGCAAATTAATAAAGCAGTTACTCACAGTTTCCCTGCAGTGAATGTGCACCTGCTGTTTAATACAAGGATGGCATCTTCATCAATCTGCAAGAATCACATTGCTTTTTCTCAAAAAAGTTCCATTGTATATTCTTTCATGTACCAACATGAATCTAGTTACATTGGGTTCTTATATTAATTGAATTTCTGAGATGAAGCATTTTCATTATAAAATTTGATTTTTTTTTTAATCTTGTTGCTTTTTATCAAAATGCTGTGGTTATTTTTCCAGCCTAAGATAAAAAGAAAACTATTCTAAGTTAGTACAAATTCTATGATTATACTAGAATAGTACTCATCAAAACTGACTAGGTTATTTATATATGCTCAGTATTTCTACCAAAGATCAAACTTTCTGTACCTAGGATCAAAGTGTTGTATCTTTGCCTTCTGTGAAAAGTGTTAGACTCACAAAAAATATATATGGCTACGTATTGCATTTTATATAAGTTTATACTTTTAAATTTCCTCCTTTTTTTAAAAAATAGTCTCTTGAACTGTAGTTATTAAAGTTAGTAAAAATTAAAATAAAGCTTCAACTTTTTCATCTGAAAAATAAATTGACATAAATAATAAGGAAATAAACTTTTGATTCTCATCAATTCCTTACTTTTTAAGATCAGAAATAAAACTCTTGTCAGTCTTTAATGAAACTTGAAAGATTCTAGATTACTAAGTTTGACTTGAAAAAGTAATGTAGTAAACATAACAGTTATCAATACAAAAAATAAAATTATCATGCAGTTAATTGTCCAAGTCTGTTGTGCCCTGCCCTCCATTAGAATGTCTGACGCTCAACTTCTCGAGAGCACCTCTCTGCGGCTGCTCGGTCTTACGTTGACGGCTGAGCTGAGATGGAACAAATACATTGAGTCCACTGCAAGGAAAGTTGGCTCCCTGTGCCGAGCCAGGAAATTTTTCTCTCCGGAATTGATCCTCCAGATCTACAAATCAACAATTCGCCCTTGCATGGAGTATTGCTGCCATATATGGTCTGGAGCCCCTTCTGTTTGCCTCGGGGTTCTTGATAGGCTCCAGAGGTGAATATGCAATATAATTGGCCCTGTTCTGGCATCTTGTCTACAGTCACTCTCTCACAGACGCACCGTTGCCTCTCTCTGTCTGTTTTACAAATACTTTCATGGCAATTGCTCCGAGGAGCTGCATTCGCTGGTTCCCAGGCTTCATGAATTCATGTGCCCTACAAGGCTGGCATCCCGCTCTCACCCCTTCACTGTTGAAACTCCTAAATGTAGCTGTCTCTTCTACTCCAATAGCTTCATGTCTCGCACCTCTCACCTGTGGAACTCCCTTCCCTATTCCAGTTTCCCTGAGAGCTATAATCTCCAGCTATTCAAATGTAATGTCAATCAACATCTCCAGTTGCCTTGATCTATCCACTACCCTTCTTTCTTGCACTCCTCATCCTTTCTTCTATCACTCCTATCTGATCTTTCTCCAAATTTTCTGTAACCCCTTGCGTCCTAGTGGCTTCCCGCCTTGCTTGGGGTGAAATGCTTAAAAAAAAAAAAAAATTCACTTGGCATTAAGGCCTGAGAAGTTTATTTTTTCTTCTTCCAGCTACTGGTAAAATTGCGCTGCAGATAAGGCTCTCTGTCTCCATGTATATTTTTTTCACCTCCAAGCATGGTGATAAATTCACTAAGACACAAGTTGTTCCTGAGAATGAAAGAAAAGAGTATTGAAGAGAAAGGACAATAAGGGAACAGGATTCAAGAAGACAGATGATGATGAGTGATGTTACATTTGAATTTTTAAAGATCATAGTTGACTGGAAAGCAAGAAGATAGAAGACAGTTTCACAAGCAAGAAGTGCAAGGGAAAAAACTATTAACAAAACTTACAATTATATTTTGGCAATTTCAGCAGTAAAATAATAGCTTTCTTGTATTTGTTTGGTAACCAATGTAGAAGAAAGACAATTCTGAATTCAAAGCTGATGGGAGGGGAACTAGCAATGCCAACTTGTATAATCTAAACTGCAGCAACCTCACCCAGTAGGGTGGTGTTGTGATCCTATGGTCTCTGAGGACTTCACAGTTTTATTTGACTGGTTATCTCTTTTTATCATGAAACATTATGAGTGGTTCACAATCTTAGCTTTCTATTGACTTTTTTTTTTTCATTCACAATGGCACTGGTATGTATTTGTGTGACCACATAGGTGGGAATTTTGGTACTCATGGTTTTCTCTTGAGCAGAAGTAAAAAAAAAAAATCCTAATGAGCATCTATCAGAATTGAAACTATTATGAAATCTTATCTGCAATGCTTTTTCAGATTCCACTTTATTTGAATCTTAGTTAAGCAGCATTGAGCCCAGCCAGTACTTAGATAGGGGACCACTTGGAAGACTGGATACTGTAAGCAAATACCTGTAATCTAAAATATGTTTCAGCTTTAAATAATCTATAAAGGGTTGATAAACAATAAAAAATTAAACCATTTGAACCTTTGTCTAAAGCAATAAGCTAATCATCACAACAAATGCACAACTGAAGAAAACTAATAACCACAGAATATCTCTCACACCAGTTTTACACCTGGTCAGTAAAGAATGGGTAACTAGAGATTCTGTAATTTTGATTTAAAAGGAAAAATAAACAGTCTTGAGATCTCTTCTATTTTTGGAAGCAATTTTATGCTTAACTAATAATCCACCAGAGAAAATTCCTTTGGTTCTTTTTGGAATTTTGCCAGCAGACATTGCTAATTACCAATGAACTTGTTACCAAGCTGAAAATATAATCAGTATAACATTGTTTTATAATGTATACAATAATAAATATTTCAGGATTGTTTCCTGATCTTTATTTTATTTTTATTCAGTCTCCCCAATTCATATAACCTATCATGATTATAAATTTTTGTATGACAATATTTTTATTACATATAATATACAAGTTATATTAAATACAACTAACAAGGTACTGCAATTAAGCATTTTATTCAATTTTTCTTATGTTTGCATAAGTGTTTTATTTCTGGACATAAAGTGTGTAAAAAATGTTCAAATGTTATATATATATATATATATATATATATGAGCACTTTCAGCTATTCTATTAGCCATTTGTTTTTATTTTTCACTGAATATGTAGAGTTTTATGTATATGTATCTATACTGATGTGAATATTTATTTTCCAAACACAGCACATTGTGACCATGTTCATAGTTGATATTATTGAGTATTGAATTCTAATAATATATAATATAATAAAGTATATAATAATAAATGATATTTCAGTATTATTTCTTTCCCAATCTTTATTCAGTTTCCCCAATCCATAAAACTCATCAGGAGTATAATTTTTTGTATTATATATAATAACATTTGTATTACATATACAAATACATAATATGTATTTAATTAATATAATACAAATATATAATAATAAATTATATGCTGACATTTGATTTTTATTCCCTACACCCACATTCATAAAATAAATCTAAAATATAAATCTAACCATTAGTGTAGGTGATTCTGAAAGGATCAGAAGTCATACCAGGATTCATTATTAGCAATCACAATCTTAACACTATAAGATATGCAGATGACCCAGTGTTGATAGCAGACACAGAAAGTAAATTATGGGCAAGGTAGTAAAAGAAAGTGAGAATAAAGGACTAACTATCAATTATAAGAAGATAGAACATAATGGTTATCAGTAGAAGGAACAACTCAAGATAGAGACACCAAAATCAAGCATATAACAAAATATTTATGAAATAACAGGGGACAGAAAATGTGACACAAAAATCTAAAGGTGCATTGGAATAGCAAATGATGCTTTTCAGAAAATAAGCAAAGTATTAAGAAAAAGAAATTTCATTAGAAACAAAGAAAAGAGCACTGGACTGTTATGTAATAATGGTCCTCCTATATAGCATTGAATGCTGGACAATCTACTCGCAGATGAATTAAGAGACTTGAGGCAACAGAAATGTGGTTTTACAGAAGGATGCTGAGAATATCATGAACTGAACATGTAAGCAGTGATCAAGTTTTAGAAAAAATGGAAACAAAAGACAATTATATTTAAAATCAGAAAGAATTGAAATTTGTAGGACACATGAGGAAAGAGGACTTGGAAAATTTAACACTCAGAAGATATGTTGAAGGCAAGAAGGACCAAGGAAAGCAGAAATTAAACTACCTAACGAGCATGTGTAAATGGTTAACAGAACAGAGATAACAAAAAAAAAACACTGCTAAGAGCTACACAGGACAGGAAGTCGTGGAGGACCATGATCGCCCACATCCTGAAGGGATATAGAAGATATTTAGTTTCAAAATTTTACCAGTTTTTTAGTCTTTGTATTAAAAACAAGTAAAAACAAAGAAATTTTTGTCATGTATTGGTTACAAAAAACATCTGGTTCTGTTTTAGTACTCTTAAATTTGAGTATCCAAAATAAACTATACCATGCTCAAAAGTCAATATTCCAAAATAGATTACTTAATCAATTCCACTGCTTCCACAAAAGTGAATTAGAATTCAATTTACATTCTTCTTCCCTTGGTATTTTGATGTTGTTTTTGTTGTGATCCCTTATCTTCAAGACCAGCATTGAGAAGTAGGGGTCTTATCAGGAAATGATTCTTTTTAAATGGAGACTGTGATGAACCAGAAAATGTCAAATTGATCCTCAGTTAATTGAAAAATACAAAACAATGTCTCTTTGTGCCTACACTATGACTTTAAAATAATAATATCTACAAACATAAGTCTTTCAACTAAGTTTCCAGAGAATGTGTATTGGAATTTTTTGTCACAATTAAATGTGACATTTTATTTTTTTTAAATAGCAAGAACACATACTTCAGTTTGATTTTAAAAAATTTTTGCTTTGAACCATAATCATTCATAATATTTTAGTTTAACACAAAAAATTAAATACTTTTGATAACATCTTTTAGTCGTATAAAATCAAAGCATTATTATTCAATCTAAATTTCTGGGATAAGGAGTTACCATTATTTACACTATTTACATTCAGACTATTGCAGTACTAAAAAATAAGATCAAGACACGATATACATAAATATAGGAAGGGCAACAAGTAGAGTCTACCCCAGTAGATTAAATATATGGTTCAATTCAGAATTCCTTGTTGGTTACCCAGATCAATATACACCTGATGATGGTCAGATGACAATGGTCGAAATGTCGTGCTTACAACAACAAAGATGAGGACAATAGTCCAAATGTAAATAGTGCAAAAAATTATTATTTAGGTATCAGATTATTTTTCCTGGCTTTTTATGACCTTACACCCACCACCTTTCAGCTAAAGTGCATATTATAAAAGAACAATTCCAGTTTTAAACCTCAGTTCTTTGAAGTATTTTTGATATCTTGTACTTGTTGGAATTGCTGACCAGACATGGAGTAAAACAATGGTCTGGAGAATACATTGCACGTAGAAGAACCTTTCATTCCAATTCGATAATTATTTGTTTCATCATTTTTGCAATATGTAGATATTCCAGAATGGCATATGCCAAGATGTGAAGGTTGTATGATAGATAGGAGCTTGAAACAAGAAAGAGCCAAGATTATGAATCCATCTGTTCTCTCTCCAGGGTTAAATAGTAGGACAGCATGAGCTTTTTAGCCTTAGTTGGTAACCAGTCTAGGAGAAGGACAACTCTGAATTCAAAATCTGAGGAAGGCTGTTTGGGGACCTTGTGACACATGTTCACCAGTTCTCTGTAATCAGTTCCTTCAAAAAGTGTGAATTGTTCTGCACAAGCTATCATCATGATAATCAAATCATATAAAATCGGCTGATAAAAATAAATACATCAAATTTATTATTTACTACAAAAATTTAAAAACTAGCAACTTAGTTGTTGAAAATAATATCTCCCAAAAATTTGAGCTCCCTATATAATGTTGTCTATGAATATACTTGCCCACTTAGAAAAAGTTTCTCTGTAAATAAAAAACACAAAACATTTTACATAGGATATACCGCAACCACACTCTCACAGAAACTCACTTGCCACCTGACCAGAGTGCCATCAGACAACAAATTAATAAGTAGCATCAGGATCATAGTGACATTAGACAACTATTCACAAACAATACCAAAATACCAGCAAAATCAAATTGTAAAAAACAAACTTATGATCCTTGAAGCAATAAAAAAAAACAATTATAACTTATCCTCAAATGTATATAAGAAAAAACAAAAAATCCACATATCACATCTGATGACTTAAGAAAATTGAAAGCTTGAGCATATTTCTCGTACTTTACTTTTTAATAGCTTAGCTGACTTCATTCATCTTTCAAACACTTTTGTTTCTGTTTTAATCGCTGTTTTTAAATATCTCGTGTGAGAGTCGATTGGTTAAAAAATTTGAAATGTGTTATGAATCTGTTTGCACATTTATCATGTAAGATTCAGAAATTAGTGAACATTTTATACATTTTTGCCTTAGTAAATTATTTCCTTTAATTATGGTCAGATTCTTTACAATGAATGACTAATGCAAAGAGTGGGTTGTTTTGTAAAAGCATGGTGTGGTTGACTAGACTCCATAGCTATGTATGCAGACAGTACAGCAATGACACAAAATCACTGGACAAAAGGCTTCCTAGACAGGAATGAATTCTGCAAAGTTTTCTTGTTCAAGACATACTGTGCATGAATAAACCCAACCTTCAACCCAGATGTGTAGAGGGAATTGGTTAAGTACTCAGCTTTTAAATGAGATTGATGATGATGATTCAATATTATTAAAAATATGGAACTATAATAAAATCTTTACAAAAAATATGAAATCAATAAATATAAGAACCTAGAATCATGTGTTTAAGTTCTTGTTTGCTTGTATTGAAAGTTTAATATTGCTAACATATGTCAAGTCAAAATGTTTGCTTACCATTAAAAGTTACAGGTTGCTTTTTATTTACATAGAAAATAAGAGACTATATATGTAAGCAGATGTCAACTTGGTCAGAGCTGAACCACCTTGGAAATAAAGATGCTGATATCACCACCACTAATGACCTCATGGGCCCAGAAAGATACGATTTACTATAGATTAAGAATTTTTCTTGCTTCATGACTAAAAGAGAAAAAAATGATGAATGATGCCAAAGATGTCTGACAAGAAAATATTTTTGGATAAATCCCAACACCCACTCAAGTGGCCAGAATTGGACAGTATTCAGTGACAGTAAACTTCAGAAACAAAATTCAAGATGAAACCATCTGTGAGGTTAGGAATCCATATATCTAAAATGTAATATGTATCCAGTATATATATATATATATATATATATATATATATATATATATATATATATATATATATATATATATAGATTTCTCCAGAATCAGTGGATTTCTTATCCAACATTATTTTCTACTATTCCAAATGTTATTTTGTGAATACCCATATTTAAGTAGACACCCTGTATTTATAAATCTAGTAAATTATGTTTACTGGTCTGTGCATTCAAAAGACTTAATAAGGAAAATTTGCCCTATAACAGTGTTTAAACCTGCATCACCACTTTGTAGGATCAGAAGAGTGTTTCTTGTACATAGGGGGACATTGAACCCTACCAAACAGAATTATTGTTGGATTAATTGTTGGTTCCAATCTGGTATGGGAATGATTGCAAAACACTTTCCCCGCCTCAATTTATAGACAGATGCACACAAATCCATGCTGGGATTTCTTCCTAGCTAATAAAATTGGTCAGTTCTCACTTTCAGCTGACTCAGTCTCGGTCTGTCTTGCCTTGAAGTCAGAACACTATGTTCACTTATCCGAATTTGTTCAACCCCAATTCTTAATTTGGGAACTTTTTGTCTTGCATATATCATTTGCTTGGTTTTATACTATTTTTATCCTGTTCTTTTCTTCTTTTTTTTTTTTATTTTTTTGTTATTGCAAACATTTCTGTTGGGCAGTTCTGCCATTTATCTACATTTAATCATGGCCACTCACTCTACAATTGTTGCTGTGATTATTAGTTCAGTCCTTAGACTAGGGAGTACAGAGGAAAATGAGTTGGTAATAACTGAGCAGTACTAAAAAGGAAGAAAACAAGATTGATTCATTCATTTTTTACAGATTATCAACCCTTTGCAGGATATTTAAAGCCAGAAACTGTTTTTAGATTATAAGAATTTTTTTTTGAGATAATAATGATTTAGTCTTATTAATTAACCCATAGCTGGAGGGAGAAGCAGATTGATGCTCTTCCCATGGGTATTTGTACATGTCAATAAAACGAATCCAATGAGAATTGAAACTTGACTCTCTAATTAACAATTCCAAGCTATTATGCAATACACCACCCATACATCCAAGCTTACAGCACCTGGTATTCCCAAACTGCCACCCATCTAGTTACTGACCAGGCCCAATGTTGCCTCACTTCAGTGATTGTATGAGAACCAGTGTTTCAATGTGATGTGGCCATGTGCCCAAGAAGACAAGATATCCCAAGCCATTGACAGTGGCATGAGAACAGTCTACCCAAAAATATTAAATAAAGTGTTCAGTTCAAAATTCCATGAAGGTTATCCAGATTAAAAAATATGTAAAGAAGGTTGGGGGGTATAACAGCCAGGATTTTATGATAATAGCAACAAAGATGAGAACATTAGTCTGAATGTAAATGATATAAAATAATAAACATTTGTGTTTTACAATCAATAATGATTTTACAAAAAAAAAAAGAAATTTGCAGGTTCCAGAATTTATAAACTAATATTTTCTTATTGTGAAGTGACAACTCTGCAGACAAAATGTAAGGGGCATTAAATTTTGATTCCATGTTAAATTCTGATTTTTTTTTAGGTATAGGAAACAAACTCAAATATGATTCAACTTGATCTAAATAAATTCTTCAACATCTCATTTTTATCCTTTTCATGCTGTTTTTCATTCAGTCATCAAAACCTTTGCTGTTGTTGGCCCCCTACTCATTCAACACAATTCGCTTTTGTATCATTATAGAATTAACAGACTCTATGGCACTACCCTCTTTTCCCCAGGATAATGTCATTTTTTTATCTTGATTTTGTTGATGTTTGTATTATTATGTATATTCAGAAATAGAGTTGATTTGAATTCTTTTTAATTCCAAGAATTATTGCATACAATTTTGTTTTCTGCATTTAGGCTTGCCTTTTTTTGTTTCTGCTGCATTGTTCTCTAAAGAAAAAAAAAAAACAACGCATCAATGACTATTTGCTTAGACTTTTATTTTTTGTCCTTTTCTGTTTCTATGTTTTTTTTTTTCTTCTCATCATCCATCTCCTCTTCATCCTTTCATTTTTTCTCTTTCCCTTTTCTCTTTGCATTTCATATTTTCTTCTTTTTTTTTCTTCAGCTCCAAAAACAACTTAATTAAATTTGGAGATAATAAAGTGAAGATCAATGTCAAAGGTCATAGAAATCAAAAATTGTTTTTCAGTTATAACCTCTAAAAGTGAATGACCAGAAACATTTTTTGTGTGTCTGTGTGAATCTATTTGTATACTATGATCTATTTGGTATAAGTCTTGTTTTGTATAACTTATGCACAATTTTGTATTTTATCAAAATTAGTAACTCCTCTTACTGCACCGCCTATGAAGATAGATCTGAATGTAATACTTGATATTTTTTGTTTCTGTCATCATCATCATATACCATAATCATCATCATCAATCCCATGACTGGGTGGAGTTATAAGGTTACTACACGAATGAGCACCTGACCACTTCCCTTCACATATCTGGTTTGAAAACTGGAGAGATAGTCATTCATGCATGTGTCTCAAGCAAGTAGACCTGGCAGAGCCTATCCCTCTCCATGTTTATTGATTTCTTGAATATTTTCAAGATTGTCAAGAATATGTTTTTAACAAAATTAACATTGTCTAACTCTACTCACAGGAAAGAAGGAAACAGATTCAGAAAAATGGTTTTACTTTTCATGGTTGAAAATATAAAAGCTCAAAAGACAAATGAGTAAAACCACATAATTCGTGACTGGCAGAATTCCCCCCCCCCGTCATATTCGATAGAGATTTAAATCTAATTCTTCTATTCTTTCTTCATTTTTTCATTTATGTCATTAAGAGTAAACCATTTTTGTGTGTGTGCAGTTTTAATTTTTTTTAGTTCCTTTTTAAATGTGTTAAAGTTGTGTACTCAGTGCATGATTAATTGCATTTTTAAAACATGACAAATTTGTGAACAAAAAAAAATAGAGGCAAGATAACTTAGGAATAACTTTTTACAATATTTAAAAGCAATGATCATCTTGTACAAGATTTAAAATGAATGATTGAATGTAAAAATTATAAGATCCTTATTAAGAATAACTTAATAAGGTGCAAAAGAAAAGATTATTTTGATGTTACTTTTTCATTTCAATATCAAAATAAACAAAGTATTTTAACATTTTTATTTGGATGTCATGTGATAAGATAACATTGACATTTTTGAAACATTAATGAAATAAACATTATCCAGTTTCAGTTTTGCAAAAAATAAAAAATATGTACCAAAAAGACTGATCAATCATATTTTGTACATAAATTATTTGTTCTCTGTTGTTTAATATTGTTCATTCTGCTATAAATAAATGAAGAAAATAGCTATTTTTTTTTCATATATTTTTATACTCCTAGCAAGTAAACATGCAAAAATTTTTCCAATATTACTTTTCTAAGTTCATTTCAGCTGTAAAAAGTTGTCATTTAGAGAATTTGAAATTATTCAAATCATTTGTGTTTGACTCACATTTTTAAATTAAAGAAAACATATGTTGAAAATTTTGTCTTCCTTGTTACCCAATAGTCAAAAGTACACTAGGTTTAAGAAATTTAAAAAAAATACATGTTGTTATAGTAACTATTGCAACACAATCATAAGCAATCATTTTGAATGAGCTTAGTTAAAACTTTGTCGTGATTGCTTTCAGTCACTATTGCTTGGGCTCTTTTTATTGTTTTGCTGTTACCAAATGTTTCAGCCAATTCATTCTACAACTTTCTTCATGCATACAATCTATATGGAAAGATATAGAGTTTCTCTGTTTTCTAGTAAGAATAAACCAGAAATAGTATCTAATAGAAAAAAATGGTTATACACTGATTGGTTTATATCATTTCCAGCAATACATGGAACATAAGACTTGTAAAATTTGTTTTAGCAAATTTAGGCGCTCAATCTGTATATTGTCCATTGTAAATCAAAAAGAAAGAATTTGTCAGGAGTCAGGAATTAATACCAGCTTTACTGACAGAATAAGGCTGTGATATGTATAAAAGCACACACTTTAAAATGTTTTAAACTTTCTATGTAAAAATAATAATAATATCTTTCTAAATAGTTAATCTTTATATTTATTTTCAGACCTGATACAAACTTCTTGCCTCATAAGTTGCTGCTATTGTCAATGTTGTGAAGATATGGCTAACTTTTGGACGCAGTGTATCACACTGCTCTTCTTTTTCCCTTTTCAATTAATAAAAGGGATTTCATACAATGGGGGTAAGTCAAATATTTAATTTTTATAAGTCTGTCTAGTTGATTAGCTACAAATCTCTGTTCATATTGTACATGATTCTTTTCTTGTGATACATTCCCATTGCCATAACGTAGCTTCCCTGCACCTTTTTTTATAAATATTTTCATGATAATTCCTCTTTAGTACTCTGACTTTATAAATTTAAGCACAGTACTAGATTGGCAGCTAGGTCTCATCATTTTACTGTTGAAATGGCTAGACATAACCATTAAGTCCTATTCTAATAATTTCTTCTTGTGCACTTCTCACTGTGGAATTCTCTTTCAGTTTCTTGCCAACTATAATCTTCAAAAATTTAATTGCAGCATCAATCATCATCTTCTGTTCCCTTGAATCTTGATCATTTATTGTCTTTTCTCTCTCTCTCCTCAATAACAGTTTCTTTCACTCTCAGTAACCTCTTGCATCTTAGTGGTTTTATTGCTTGGGTGGGGGAATAATTAAAAAAAATGAAATGATAAATAAGCTTCTTTTTTTTTTTTTCTTTTCATTTTTTAATCATTTCACTCCAAGGCAATAAAGCCGCTAAGATGTAGGGGGGGATACCGAGTGTGAGAAAATGAAAAACACTATTAAGGAGAGAGAACAATAAAAGGACAGGATTTAAGAAGACAGAAGATAATGATTGACATTTCATTTAAATTTTTGAAGATCAATATTGACTGGGAAGCAAGAAGCCAGAAGAGCGGTCCACAAACGAAAAGTGTGAGAGAAGAAACTGTTAGCTTATTACAGTTACATCTAGCCATTTCAATTTTAAGATGAGAGTTTGCCATCAATCTAATACAGCAGTTAAGTTCATAAAGTCTAGAAACTATAGTGAAAAGTTCATCAGAACAATTATCAAGAAAGCATTTATAGAAAAGGCACAGGGAAGCTACATTACAGTGGCTGGAAGTGAAAATACAAGGTCAGGACCGATAACATTTTGGATTTTTCTTTGTATTTTATCAAGAATCTCTAAATATGTAGCAGACGCACCAGATGTGATAAAATTAGTGAAAAAAATGATTTCTTTGGTAAATTATTCAGATTGCTTAATTTTGCAAACTTTTACCAGAAAAACAAAAATAGATTTTTAAGAAATCCATCTAGTTTAAAAAGAAAAGAAAATTGCTGCAAATTGTTTGATGCTTTGTTCATCAATTAAAATCTGACACGCAACAGCTTGTTAAGTTCTAAAATGAATGAAATTATTTCTAAACATAAATTTTCTTGTAACTCTTTTGTCTTTATATTTTCAGTGACTCCCAAAAGTCCATATATATTCATTGGTGACATGCTGGTGTTAAACTGCACAGTTACAGATCCCAGAATGGCAATCCCACGTAGCCTCTACTTCACACATAATGGATCAGAAATTAGTCCTCGCTTAATTCGAAGGATCGACTCTAGAACAATCCAACTTCGAATGAATGTGTCCTCTCCAAAAGATGCTGGCTATTACAGATGCTTTAGCACTCGAAATAGAACTGTTAAATTACTACAACGTATAATTGGTTCACAGTTTGTTAATGTGGAATGTAAGTTTAATTTCTTTTATTGACTAATATTCATCTAGAAAGTTATTTTCAATGTGACTGTGTGAAGTGTTATTCTTTTGTAACACAACAATTCATTTCTCAAAATATTACATAGCAATAACTCACTTATAGATTAAATAGCAGAGTATACTGGGCTCTCTAGAAGTGGGTGGAAACCATTTTAAGAGAAGGAAAATTGAATTCAAGCTATGGAGAAGGAAATGGGAAACCACTGTTTCCCAATAATTCATGGCAATCCACAGATACTAAATTAAAGGAATCTGTGGAGAGTCATGATAACTTCTATACTGGAGTCATTTGGGAAGAAAAGTCCCTTTCCTAAAAAGTCATGATAATTCACAAATAATAAAGAAAAGGAATCTGTGGAGAGTCATGATTGCCTATGTTCTGAAGTAAAAAAAGTCCTTTTTCCAAGAAGTCATAGTCATTCACAGATAATAAAATAAAAACTAATCTGTCAAAAGTTATGACTGCCTACATCCTGAAAAGACATGGCATTTAAAAAGGTAATTGATGAATGTGTGGGGAACATAGTTATCAGCATGGGATGTGGGATGGCATGTTATGTTCAAATTCCAGCTGAGGGCCTTCATAGAAATATCTTTGGGAAAGATATGAATCTATCTTTTCATCCCACCTCATATACTTAGAGTTAATAGCTACTATCTAGCTTTGGTTAACAACTAATCTAGGAGAATGATAACTAAATTCAAAACCAGTTGGGTATGAGGCTAGCAACTTACTTGCTATAGAAACCAGAGCAGGGAACATAGATTGGTAAGGCTGTGGTTCCACAGGGTTGTCTAAAGGGTAAAAAAAAAAAATTGAATGGTTGTGTGAAAAAAATGAGCTTTGGAGCTAATATTAAAAAATTAAGCAAATAAAATGTTTAGATGATAGCATTATTATTATTATTGTTATTATTCATAATAAAATGGCAAATCAGATTTAACATTGAAAATATCTGAATGTAATTTAAAGAGAAAAAAAAGTTGTCGGCTTAAGTCATTGGATAATTTACAAAATTTACCAAATTATACTAATTAAAGTCCAGAAGAGAACATATAATTTTATTTTAATGTCATATAAAAGATAATATTAATCCTTTAGCATTCAAATTGCCCAAACCCACCCTGTAAATATTGGCTCTCAATATTCAAACTGCCCTATATATATTCTGCTATAATATATGATGATATCATTGCAAATAATGCAGAAAATCAAGCAAAAAATGGGACTTTGAGAGCTGATACTTATGGGGCAGGTTTGAGTGTGTTGAATCCTAAAGGGTCAAGGAAACTGCCTGCCTGGTACCTTGTGGCATATAAGGCCTCCACAGAACATCTCCACTCTACCCAAAGGAAACTAATCAATATTTAATAGTTTAATTAGTGATGGGTTAAAATCTTTAAGATGGAAGTCTTTAATAATCAGATTGCTCCCTTTGTATAAAATTCCCTACCATCCATTTCAGCCAATTTACATCCCATCCTGGGTATGACAATAAACTATGTCCAACAGCAATGCCTCTGATCAGGAGGTTTTAAGGAGCATGGAACCACCTCTTAATTGCTGGTATTCCCAGGTCCACCCTGACCTGGGGTGGTAGCACCTGTTAGAATTCCAGCTATTGGCAAATAGTTAACCCCCAAACTGGAGTTAAACCACTATGAAAATGTAAATAGGTTTTAATACCAGAAATGCTTTGTAAAAAATTATTACCAGCAATACATTTTTGGAAACAAAAGATATTACCAGCTATACATTTTTTGAAAAAAAAATATTACCAGAAATAAAAATCTTGTCAGCATTAAATAGTCCATTGAAGTTGATATGCCATAAAACAAAACAAACCAAACCAATTTAAATCATTGGTAATGGTAAAATTAGCCTTTTTCTATACTGAAGGCACAGTAGAGTAATGGATTGTGGCTCAGATTGAGGAATTGAAGAGCCAAGTTCAAATTCCAATTGTGTTCATTATTTTCACTTATGTGCTCTTCATTGTTATCATCATAACATTTTGTCTGTTTCCATGATGAGGAATTATCATTCTTATACACTAATTTATTTGAGCTGGTGTCTTCATCTTGGTTGTTAGCCATAACATTTTGCCTATTTTTTTTGCTTGAATATTCAAGAAATCTTATTAAAGAAAAAGATGCACCCTCCAGGAGACAAAAATAAATAAACTGCTTAATATAAACAGAGCATCTACTCAAATATTGGTATCCACTAAAAATAACATTTAATGAGATAAAAATATGTCAGATTAATAAATAAAAAGTCCATTACTTTATATATAATAATAATAATAATCAGTAAGCATACAAATGATTAAAATGGGTAAAGACCAGGTGCTCAATGCCAAATGGCAGAACTTAAATATACAAGCAAATAATTAAATACTGAGTGTTTCTACATACCACTTTCATAACTGCAGCTTGAAAGTTTCAGGCAGCTTTCAGTTGTTAGGTGGAATATATATATATATATATATATATATATATATATATATATATATATATATATATATATAAATATAATTTCTAAAACATCTATTTTGACATGTTTTAACAATGAATCAACATTATTAGAAAAAGAATTCTATTTAAACAAGATTTACATAGACATGTAGATTTTGTTGAAATAAAATTCTTTTTCTGATCACCAACTCATTGGTGAAACATGTTAAAATAGAAGTTTTATAAATTGTTATATATTTATCATTCTGTCAGATTCTCATTCAAACTTACACACACACATATATATATAATTGTATAGATTTGACTAATTTTCATTCTTTCTCTTCCTTTCTATCTTTAGGTTAGTTGCAAAAAAATTCTTGAACCTGAAATGAAACATTTGAAAATCAGAAATAAAACCAATACAAATGAAGATGCTGTTTTGATAGATTCTTCTTCATATCAAAATTATAAGCATATTTCCTAAATTATGTTGAATATTTAATGTTATCTTTGTTTTAATTATTTATTTCTTGTCTATCTTTTTTGGGGCAGATAAAGTTCAGAGTGTAAAAAACATCAACTGCAAAGTTTATGATTGGCAAATCATGAACTGTACATGGGACCTTGGAGCTGATTATATTGATAAAGTCAATACCAATGTTAGCCTTGGCTGGACAATCAGGTTAGAACCTTTTTCCCTAAGATTTATAATTCTGGATATCTGTCTGTTTAAATATTAACTGGGCCATTTTTCTTAAAGTTTTGCATTTAAATTTATTGGAGCATTTGATCAGAAATATTTTGTACTATAAGTTGTTAGATTTACATTTACACTTCATATACAAAATATAATCTATAAACATAGTTATAGATCTGTCTACATTTGTATTGCTTACTCTGGTCATAAAAATTGTATTTCTTTTTCCAGTGTCTTAAACAAAGTCAAGCTTTCTTGTCATATTCCTGGTCTAATCCTGCTACAAGCTCTATTCATTAAAATTTTAATTATGTGTCTCCTCAACCTGTTTATTCAATGTGGTTCACATTCATTCATATATGGTTTCTTTGTTAATGCTATAAAGATTGATCTACTGAGGTTCTCCAGTATTTCGCTGTTGTTGTATATTTTATCATTTCGATAACCACATCAGTCCCCAAATCATCAAAGATTGTGAGCCTTTCTATTACAATCTTATTTGTCCCCACTCTTTTGTTCTATTTCATCTTGGCAAATACGAATTTTAGTATCACAGTCCTTCTATGCTTTTATATATTGTAAGTTTTTCCATTTCTGTTGCCATGTAAGAGCTCTCCTTTGTATTCCTTCCATTGCTGTGGTACCTTTTCTTTTTCTGTTGTAATTTTTTCTGCTTTAGATTTTATACATCCTGCAGAAGAGCATGTTTTCTGTCTTGCTATTTTTTTATTTTCTTGTATATACATTCTACATCTATGTTCTGCAGTTTTTCAATATCTGCACATGTCTCACTAAGCCATTCTTCTATTGCTTGTTTTATTTCTAATGTTTTTGTTTAACCTAATATGTTCTGTGCTATTTCTTGGTATTATCTTTCATCTCTCTTTTATTAGGTCTACAATTTCACACGTCATTCTTTTTTTTTTTTGTCTTTCTTTCATTAGAATAACTTCCTTTGCTGTTGTCACTAGTGCTTCCCTTCTGATTTTCCACTTTGACTCCCAGACCTATTCTGAAAAGTTTTATATTTGTTCTTAACTAAAACTGTATATGTTTCTTTTGTATATGTTTTGTGGAGTTTGTTAGATCACAGTTTAGCCATTGCTTTAGGCTTCTTTAATTTTTGTAGTTTTACTCTTAGTTTGATTATGACTGAGAAGTGATTACTCCTTCAGTCAGCACTTTGGTATATTTTAGAGTTTAAAACTGTATTTCTAAATTGTTTGTTGATGGTTATATAGTCTTTCTAGTTTTTAATGTCTCCTGTTGGGTTTTTCCAACCCCACAAGCCTCTTAGATGTTCTTCAAAACAAATATTGATTATTAATTGGGCATTCATTGTTCACCAATGAAACCCTTTTTTCTCCATGTTCATTATGTGATTTCACTATCTTGTTTCCTCCCCACTTTTGCATTTAGGTTCCGTCACAATAATGATAATTTTTTGTGATTTGGGACTCTAATATTTGACATTTTCTAGTTTGTTATAAAACATATCCATTTCTTTGGAGCAATATAGCACAAGAGTATATAATACTATGATTGCCATATTGAATAGTTTCACTTTTGAATCATCAGAAGCACTTTGCCAGTAATCTAACACACTTCCTCTTATATTTATCTAGTATTAGTCCAACTCTTCTTTCTTTTTCCACATCTCTTGCATCTATAATTCTGTGACCATTACTTACAAAATCACTATTGTTTATCCATTTTTTTTCACAGACTACCAGGATGGGAACATTCAACCTTCCCATTTGCTGTTTTAATTATTTAAAATTTCTGCATTGACACAGTATCCCAACATTCCCTTTCTCACTGTAATCTTATCTTTGTTACAAACAGTAGCTAAATAATGGTCCAGGCAGCACCTGTTGCACCTGTCTTTGCTTAGTAGGGGAAGAGTCAGTTCCAAGGGAACTGAGTCCCTTCACATGAGCATATGATATCAGTGAGTTATGAATTGCTGGAGGGATAGTGGAATGTTTTCTCTATTTATCAAGACACAACTTCTACTTAACTGGCTATTGACTCTTGGAGTTTGTGTACACTTTGATAGCTCTTTCTACTGGATTGCTAACCACCTTCTTTATCCACACCAATGTGGGTTGGGGTAGTTGGTTTCGCAACTGACAATACAACAAAAAAAATGTTAACTGTATTTTGGCTTGGTTTGCAAATGAAGATTTGGACTATTTTTTTTTTCTCACCTCCTTAATTTTTTCAAGTTTAGACCTAGCCATTTTGTAATTACTGGTCACTCATGTATTTATAAATGATAATGGAATCAAGTAATTAGCTGTCTTCCTCTCTCTTGTTTTTCTTCAGTAATTATCTGTTCTTTCATGTTCTGTCTATATCAAGCAGTGGGTGTGTGAGTGATGTAATGGATAGTGGCTTAGAATAAGAAATTGGAGAACCAAGTTTGAATTCCAGTTGGATGCTTTGCATTCACTTATCTGCAAATACCCTTGGGATTGGAAAGATATCAATACATCTCCTTCCCCTAGTTATGGAAGTTATGCATTCAGAAAAATCAATGTTATGCTAAAAAAAAAATGTTAGTCCAATATTTACTCACAAATGAAAAGAATTATTTTTATAATAAACAAAGTAATGAATCAGTTCATATCAAGCAAGATATCATGAACCAACAGAATTACTTCAAAACCTATTTTAATGCAACCAACAGTGGGTAACCTTGCTTGTTATATTCTCTCTGTACACACAGCACTTCAACATGAGGTAATGGTTAGTGAGGCTAATTTAGTTGACTATTATTACTGACTAATGAGTTCAATCCTTGGTGTCTCGCCTGCATTCATCCCATACGTGTGGTGTTCCTATGTGGAAGATTTATTTGTGCCCTGCTCATCATGATCCAGTGTTTGATTCTGGTGCTGCTGATTTTTCTGTACCTTTTCGTTGGCAGATACCCAACCAATAAGAAGAAAATCCCTTCACATTATTTACATACTTTAACTCGATGAGGACAATAGTCCAAGTGTAAATAATGTAAATGAGGGTGGACATGTAAAATCAAGCCACCTAGCCTAACACACATGTGTGCACACACACACACTTACATTAGTAAGTCTATAGCCTAATACTGAAAAAAGTGCATTTTATACAGCAAATATTTATTTTTCAATATGATCTTTTTCTTTGTCAATGTACTTACCTTAACATTTTCCATTAATTACATAGATCAAACACTAGTGAAAATTTCAGATCAAAATTCAACTCATAACTGTGTCAGGCTATGGACTTATTTATCCTCCCTATATATATGGTAGATTCACTTGTTTCTGGGACAATGCAAGTATATATCATTTAGTACCTATTTCATTATTATTTACTATTATTTATTATTGTCAAGCACCAAGTTGTTTTTATTGTTTATTTCATACCTGCTTCATGTTCATTATTCTTTCCAGCAATGTGCAATATTTTTATTTAATTTCTACTTTTAATTTTGATTAATCACCTGCTTAGAAATTTTAGTTTGTAACCTGTTCTTTGTTGGTTTCTAGTCATTCCGGATCAAGGTAAGCAAATGCTGTTGTTTGTACAGTTTTTTGTTGGTGTCATATGTTATTTGCATTGCTCCCTCCTTTTCTCTCTCTTGCTCTTTCATTTCAACTTCCTCTTTTTTCCTTTTCTTCCTTCCTCTTCATTTTCCTTCCTTCACTCTACTCTCCACTTCTTTTTTTCTCTTCTTAATCCTTTCCCTCTTAATTTCCCATTCTGCCATTCTTTTCTTTCCTCTTTTTTTTTATATCCTCTTTTTCTTTTAACATCCTCTCTCCCTGATCTTTTCTCTTATCTCTTTACCCTCTCCTACTTTCTGCTATTCTCTCCTCCCTTTACTGGTTCTTTTACCTTTCTATTCCTCCTTTCCTACTCTTTAAACCTATCAGTATCATTTTCTTTATTCTTTTTACCATGTACTTCTTTATCCTTGCCTTATATTTTCAGTTTTACTGATTCTTTCTGACAACTTTTTCTTCAATTTTTTTCCATATATTTAGTAGCAATCAAAATCACAGTGGCAGAAAAATGGCCAACAACAAACCAAAGGCCATACAAACAAATACCTATGAACCATATTTGAGTCTCATCTTGTGTTCACATCAGTCACATACTTACTAAGATTTTCTATTTTTACATAAACATGTTACACTCATCCTCAAAGTATCTTTTATGTCTGTATAGGTTTTTAAGGTACAGACATTGGTTGAGTTATAATTTATTCATTACATTACTTTTTAGATAAGCCATAAGATTAAGGTCAGTAATCTCCAATTATTATAATCATTATCTATTTTCTCCAAATAGTAATGATAAATGACAAAAATTACTCCCATGTTAAATAATGTTTATAGTGCAATGATATTGTAATTTCTTCATTGACAAAATTATATGAAACTCTCACTTGAGTTTGTCAAATTCTACAAAGACAAAATATGCAGTAAAAATGTGCCAACAGGTCTTAACAATTGTTTTTAAATATAAAATGTTTCATTTAACTCTCCATTAGTACTGTGGGACATTCTCCCAGCATTAGTACCTACGGAGTTTTAAAATAAAAATTATAAAGAGTTTTAAAATATAGATATATCATTTAGTCTTTAATTTTCTTGTTATATATGTCTTGCTGGTTTTTATAGAATAACTAAAACAAATTTTTTTTTTTTTTTAAATTGAATTAAAAGGTCAGTATTAAAATAAAAAATTAATTTGTAAGTTTCAAAAATTTAGATTTATAAAAATAGTTTTCATCTTATTTTCAGTAAACAGATAAAACTGCTTGTATTTCACACAAATATTTTGACTAAAATCAGAAAGATCTGGAAGTTAATTGACAAAGATATTCAGAAAGCTATCATCATATCGTATTGACTCATCCTGAAAATTTAACTTCCCATTTGATAAATATTAAGGACAAACATTTTGTGGGGGTTTTCAAACATTCTACAGTACTAACCAAGTTATATAACCTACATGCCACATTTGTAGAATACTCCAAAAGAGATTCTGCCCATGTATACTTTACAATCTTTTCACATAGTTACAAACAATGGTTGTGCTTTTTGCCAGTGATAAACCTGTAAGCCTTACACTTGTAAAAACTAGCAAAAATGAGCCACTTTTTCATGTACATCACTGTCACCACTACTGAATTGTATTACCTGCCACTTACCTGTGTTCATATCCACTGTATGGTCAATGTAAATTATTGATAAATAGTAATAACTTTCAATGGGAGTAATATTTTTACATGGAGGAATTCAATGAAGCACCTTTGTTTCATATTCATTTTATATCAGACATTATTTTGCCAGTCTGCCATTCAGCTACTATCTGTAACAAGGCAAAAAAACATGAGGGATTCTTCATGGGAAGGTTCATTCTCTACTACCATACCACCAAGATAATAAAATAGGAGGCATTACTTTCAGAGCAACTTTTATATCTCTGTTGTAATTAAAATATTTAAATTTTCAAAACATATCTTACTTTCATTTTATTTATTTTTTAATATTTTAAAATTTAATTGACAATTTAAATAAAGTGACAGACATCTCCATGGATATTTTCATTTAAACTCAGAGCTTTGATGTAATTAACTGTGATTTCACTCCTTAATATAAAAGTTTATAGATTTTAGTTTGAACTTATTTTAGACCTTGTATATATATGTATACACCAGTGTTTCTCAATCATTTTAAGTAGCGGTATACTTAGAAAATTTTTTAAAGGATATACATTTAAATGTTATGAAATGAAACCATAGATTTAAAAAAGAAAATACCCATACAAATATGAACTTACTTTATTTCTATTCAACTATTTGTGAAGATTATTTAGTGTGAAACCTGTGCCTGGTGGGTTTTTTTTTGTGATTTGGTCAAATGTCTATTAAACAAACTCTTTCTTCTTCACTTGAGCCTAGTCTTTCTTGCTTCTTATTTTCAATGTTATTTAGGGTTGAAAAGCTTAATTCGCATAAATAAGTAGAAAATTACAATAAAACTGATAAAGCCTTTTTAGCTAATGTAGGACAAAAATAATACTTATTCATTTGTTCACATACTAGCACTGTACCAGTACTAATTCCACACACGCACACACACATATGTGTGCCGTGACAATATTTCACAGCATACTTATGAGGATCGCGCAAAACACTAGTGTGCCATGGCACGGCAGTCGAGAATCACTGGAATGCATGCACATACACACACAATAAGTTTGTAATTGAAATTATAAATATATATTAAGAGATGTACTTTATGATGTTAATACTTTGGATATTAAACTTTTTAAGTTTTATTCAGTTTCACTGATATTCTTTTATCATTCCTTACAAATCAAAAATTATAATTGTGCTGATTTGAAGAGTTATTCTGTTAATCCTTGGTAAAATGCAAACTATTCCTTAACCACTCGGTACCATATAAGATTATCAGATTCTGTGTACGAAATAAATGGATGTGCCTTACTGACTTTCTAAAGATTGGTTATTTCATATAAATAACAATAATAACAAACAAAAATACATAAAAGTGAAGAAGTGCTAATAACATAATTATAATTGAAAATTTGAATAATCAGTAAGGGATACTTTTCTGCTGTTAATGGTTTTCAGACATATTTTTTTTAATCATTTCCCTCCAAGAAAGACAATAAAACCACTAAGATACAAGGGATTACTTAGTGTGCGAGAATATGCAAAAAAGAAAAACATCATTAAACAGAGAGAACAATCAATGAGCAGGAATTAAGAAGACAGCAGATAACGATTGACATTACATTTAAATTTTTGAAGATCAAAGATGACGGGAAAGCAAGAGTTCAAAAGAAAGTTCAACAAGCAAGAAGTGTGATAGAATAAACTGTTAGCATAGAACTTGTGATTATATATTTCAACTATAAAATGATGAAACCCAGCTGCCAATAGAGTACTGTACTTAAATTTGTAAAGTCGAGGTACCAAAGAGGAATGCTCATGACAATAATTACCATGAAAATATGCACAGAAAAGCTACATTATAACAGAGACTGAAGCTGAGATGCAAGGTCAGCCCTGATGATATTGCAGATTTTTTTAAAGATTTTATCAAGAATCTCTAAATACACAGAAGAAACACCATACCATATGTGGCAGCAATATACAATGCATGGGTGACTTATAAATGTGCTATATAGATTCTGGTGAGAAGAATTGGCTAGTAAATTTGTAAATATAAGAACCAGAGGCATATATTTTTAGTTGACTTCTAAGTTAGTAAAACATTTAGACACACATTCTTTATAGAAATGCAATGCATTTCTTAGACTTCTTCCTCAGTTAATGCATGACAAAGACAAATAAGATATTTTTGTTATATATTTGTTATTTTTTAATTTTGGGGTTATCAGTTTTTGTATTTTTTCATATTTATAAAAACAAAGGTTATAGAAATAAACTAATAAAATTGTGTTGTAGCATACCTATGGATGATAATGGGTATGTCCCCATTCACATAAATACAGTAGTAAATACTGTATGTTAGTCTGCAGTTGGAGATTCATTGTGGAATTCATTCGACTCACTTCTAAGAGTTGACTACTACTTCTATGTGCCACCAGTGAATCTTACATGTGTTGTTTTTGTCCTAAGTATTATCATTCATTACCAACCTTCATGTGATTATTCTATTCAGTAACCTTCCCTAGATTACAACACATTGTCTAATTTGATTTTCATCTGCCATAAAAATTACAACTGATTTTGCATTATTTAAGAGCAACTGGAGCAAAGCAAATTCATAAATCACCCACAGAGATCAACTATTTTTTTTTTATTGAAGCTGGTTGAACAAATATCAACACAATTACATGCATATGCTATAAAATGTATTGTTTTTAAATTCACTGATTAATTAAATATGTGTAATGATAATAATGTCTAAAGAGATTATCAGACTAAATTTTTCATACATAAAGAAATTGTTTATTTACTTCTGAATAACCAAGGGCATGTGATGTCAGGTTATTCTTTCTTCTTGCAAAGGTGTGAGGGATTTTCTCTGTTTCCCTTCACAGGCCAAGGTGGTAGCACTTGTTAGGGTCCTAGCTATGAGAAATTTAGTTTTTTTATTTTATTTTATTTTTTTTTTATTTTTTGGTGGTTCACTAAAAAAGTATAAAATACATTATGGTAAAAATACCAGCAATATATTTATAAAAAATGACCAGTAGTAATACATTTTTATAGCAAAATAACAATACAGAATTAAAGTATAAAAAGACATTTTTATAGTAAAATTACCAGCAATACATTTTATCATCTCTAAACTATATAACAAAAAAAAGACATGTTTACCCTGAAAATATAGAATTATGTACAAAATATCTGTAGTTGAAAACATAAAATTGTGTACAAAATATTTAGATTTCGGCATTAAATAACCAATAGAAGTGTTGATAGACCACTAAACAAAACAACCAAACCAAACCCATCACAGTTTAGATGTTTATATAATTTCTTTTATTTCAATTCTAAATTCAGCTAAGTTCATTTCCTTCTTTATTTTGGTACACCCAAAGACATCTTTTGAGGTCCAATTCTGCACTTGGTGACTTTGAGGTTACATTTTAGATCAACCTTTGTGGCTCCTAGGTCTTTTAACTTTTTGAGGTAACACAGAGTACAAAACTTACTTTAGTATCCTTTAGGGTGAACCCAGTATATATTAGGGTCACCATAGATTAATTCAAGGTTCCTGATGGATATTAAACTCAGTTCAAATCATTAGTATTTTCTGGCATGAATCATATACTTCATATATATTTCCTTTTAAATAATCCTTTTCAGCAAGGAAAAGTGTACACATGGCAGAAAATAGATACAACACTTAAATATTCCAATCACAATTGACATTAACTAAATGGTAGCATTTTCTAAGTTAGTAAGTTTACCAGCTTTTTTTTTTAATCTTTTTGTTTTTCCAAATTCATTTTAAATAAGAGATCAAAACTTTACCAAAACAATTAATTTAAAAAGTAGAGACAATTGGTCAGAAAGTACTAATGTAGACAAGATTATTCCTGCCCCTCATGCTATTCAAAAATAGTTAACTTTAGAATTCAAACACTAAATAAACTTTTCCAACCCCAGTGATTTTAGAGACATAAAAACTGTCTTTGAATTCAAGAACAAAATTTTATAAACAAATCATAACTAAATTCTCTTCTCATAATTTTCAATAGTATCTACAAAAAATACAATCTTTATATTGAACATTATATGAGAAGTTTATTAATAAGCTTAGTCACAAGTTTATGGAACTCATTGATGCAGACTCTGCCTGTTCTACTGGTTTTCACTGCCAGTCCACTCAGGGACTGAATATGCAACCATCAAGTTGAAATCCTGCAAGACAGAGCCAGTATCATGAAGATGGATTAGAAAAAAAAGAATAAAATAACAAAATAATTAACTAATATGAGAAACAGTTTCCCCTTGTAGATTGAATAAAGTGTTCAGCTTGAAATTCAAAGAAAATCACTTAATATGAGAGGCACCTGAAAAAGACTTAATGGTACAACAGCCAGAATGTTGTGACTATAACAACAACACTTTGAGTAAATAAGTATATAATAATTGTCATCTATGGCTGATGTTGAACTTAAATGTTCAGATCTTATGGTTAAGGTTTTTTTTAGAAATTTTCCTTGAGATGATTTCTTTGCTTAATTTCAAATAACTTACTAAAAAATAGTATCTTGTTTCTCTTTGCTGTTTTTTGTGAAATCTGAAGTTTTGTTTGTAAGTCAAGCTTCCAAAAACTCTGCCAAGTGTATTTATAATATTTGAATTTTTGTTGTCAGCACTTTATTCTCATACCATTTACATTTTTCTTAAAGTTGGCACTTTGCCCAATGCTTGACTGTCGTTTTTAATAGAGACAGTTCTAGGCATTGCAGCTTTGGCATTCCTTAATGGTAGCCAATCGTTTCTCTGATTTGCTTTTACTGTTCTTCTTATTGACAGCCTTTGTGTGGCTTATATGTGCTTTCCTCTCTCTCTCTGTTTCATGGTGGCCTTTTGCCATACACTGTAAAGTGCTAAATTCTTGCCATAACATCAAGCATGGCAATAGTTGCTGTGTGCAGTGAACATTTGTAAAACCATGGAACTTTTGCCTTTAATTGTCTTGTTATTTCTGTACTGAGGGAGCTTATATTATTCTTTTTGTATAAAAATTTTTTTTTTGTTGTTTTTTTTTTAAATATTTCGTATAATATTGATTGTGACATGGTTCATTTGGCAAAGGCAAAAAATGTCTTAAATAACAACTGTATGTATGTATGTATGTATGTCTGGTATATTCATGCATGTATGTATGTATGTACAGCCTTAAAATATAGTTCAGTCAGGCAGAACTCTTTACAATTAAAAAAAGTTCTCATTTACTATGATTATCAGTTAGTTGTTTTAAACAGTCTAATTATTTTAGAAAATTTATGAGCCCTTAGGTAAGTTTCTTTTTTCACATTTATCTATTATATGATCAGTTATAATAAACTTAATATAGGATATAGGGAAATTGAATGTATAATACGTTGTACTAAGAATAGTTTTGCCCAACACTGCAAGATGCTACAAAACCAAAAGATTAACCTAAGACCTTGAATCATTTCCTTAATTAATCTTGTCAGATTGAGACTTTCATATGGATGTCTTACATGGTGTCCAACTTATTTATAAATATCTAAACTGTCAACTGCTTTCTCAAATCAATTGCTTTGAGTGAATGATGTCTATAGGTCTTTGAGAGGACCATCCTTCTTCAAGTCTTGTGGACTGATGCTAAAGAATCACAAAGAAATAACAAAAACCACATTACTTGAGTATTTTAACAGCAGCAACAACTAGAATGTGTAACTTGAAGAGAAAATAATGACATAATCAAAAATGTTGACTATCTACACTACTTTAAACAAAAGGTTAGGAAGGAAACCCCCATCAATACTTGGAAGAGTAATAACAGAGGATTTGAGAAACCTACTTTCCTGAAAAATTGCTTTAAGATTTTATAAATTTCGACCAACAGTACAATTGGTTGTTCAATCGATGAATGCCAAATGTTTCCTTATTAGGAAACATATTACCATTAACATTAGTTCTTTAAACAGGCCTTATAAATATTATATATGACTTTTGCTAATTATTTAGATTGCATTATTTTTTCTATTTTATCTCTAAGCTAATGTCAATTTTAAAAGTTAACTTTAAGATGTCTATCTGCTCAGTGCCTCATGCTACATAAGGTCTCTTTCTGAGATTTCTGTAAGTATTCCATGGGGCAGGATGATTGGCCCTATGCCTAACCTCTGTATTCTGAGTAAGTGCTGGTCTTCTGTTGGGGTTTTCTTTGCTTTAGAAACTCACATGTCCCTCACTCTAATAAGTTCCATCTACCCAGGTTTGAAGTCAGAGTTTTCCTTCTAGCAGGTTTTACAGCTCCCTATCCAACCCAGTCCAGTCTGCAGTCATTTTCAGAGGAGAGACCGAGAACTGATCTTGCTATAGCGTTGGTCATTCACTCCTATAATGCTTTTGTCACAACTTTAAGTGTCATATCCACCCTGCCCTGTGTCACTATGGAAATACCCACACAGAGATGCAACTATATATTTGTTAAACCAATCCTCTAAATCTGAGTGGCATTATTCTAGATATAAAGTTTTTCAAACCATGTGTCCTCTTAAATTAGCCAAAACATATAATTAAATCTTACTTTATTTTAGGCTTTTTTTTATTGAAACAAATGTTAGATTCAGTTATCCAACTTCAAGGTCTTTTAATTTTGTTACTTTAGGTAAACTGTTTGAATATTATTTTTAGTCAGTACATTCATGTACTTGTAAAATTCATTAAATCTTTGTCATGTAAATATGTTGGCATGCTCCTTTTAGGGAAATCAATTCTTGTTGTTTGGTGAGATACTTATTTGTACCCATTGTCTCTTTGTTTTCCTATCTATTCAATATCCTTAGTGACTTCATGTAGTTATTAGTATTTTTATTTCTATAAAAGACATTAGAAGAACATATTTCTGTGTAAGTTCATTTTGGGAAGCAGTGAAAAGGATGATGCATGACTTATTGATATCAAAAGACATCAAAAAGAACTATTTAGGTTTCAACTGGGATGTTTATGTGTATGTTTTACAAACAAAATATTCTAAAACTAACATTTTATCTTTATTTTTGTAACCTACTGACTATGGATTGTCTGAGTTTTTGAATGTAGATATTATTTACAGTTGGTGACTAATGTCCTCATCTTTGTTGTTATCACATTTTCTCCATTGTGCCCTCTAACTTTCTTGAGGTATCTGTTAATCTGGGTAACCTGCAAGGAATTTTGAAGTGAGCCCTTTATTCTACAGGGGTAAATTGTTCTCATTCTGCTGTTCATGTCTTGTTTTTTTTTTTTTTTTTTTTTAATCAATTCACCCCAAGCAAGACAATAATGATACTAAGATGCAAGGAGTGAAAGAGAATGAAAAAACTTTGGAAGGAGCCAGAAACTCAATCATAAACATGAAACAAAGAGATAAACTTTTCTACTCCTGTTCAAAAAACTAGAAAGGAATGTGAACTGGAAAATAGGCATACCTACCTACTCCTATTGAGGAGAAAAAAATAATTAGTAAATAAAAAGTTGGATACATTAGAAGAATAGAGTTGAAGTAGACTTTAGAAGGAACTGGAGACCTAATGCTAAACAAGAATCCTCTAATCCTGCTTGTGATATTTTTTTTTTAGTACTGCTCAGTTCAATCTTTGCACCAGATAGTATAGACTCAGACTCAGTGTAAACAGCATTAGCAAGCAGTACTAAAAAGAGAACAAAATGATCTATTCTGAGCCATGGGTAGTGTAATGAGAACAATCTACCCCCATATGTTAAATAATGGATTCAGTTTGAAATTTTCTAAAGGTTACCCAGATCAACAAAAAGTAGAAGGCACAACAGCTGAAACGCTGTTATCATAACAACAAAGATGAGAACATTAGACTGACTGTAAATAATGTCACTAAGGATTTTATATCTGCAAAATGAATAATGGTAAGCATTCAGTGCTTAAATAAACTATATTGAAAATGTTTCCTAAACCTCTTTACATTCAAAACCTTTGCCTTTGAATATTTGTTATTAAAACTGCTGCCTACTTTTGATGATAGCTATTTAGGTTACCTATTTATTGTAAAGAACAAGCTTAGCCCTGAAGTGAAAGTTGCCTAGTTTACACTGAAAAAAACAGAAGTTTATTGATACTTAGTGAAACATTCAGCAATTTAGATAATACTCATTGACAATGACCATTCAATTCATGTTTATTACATAATAACCATGAATTGAATGACATCACAAACTTATATCAATATTCAAATTGCTTAACTGCAGTAATATTGCTTTTGTTTACTAATACATTCTGGATGTGAGATAATTAAGCGGAAAACAATCCCAACTCCATTCCAGTTAAACTATTTTAATTAAGTGGGAATCCAATTGATGCCTCATCAACTGGGCATACAGAAAAAATGATTTTACTAAGGATATTTGTAAAGTGGGAGATAAATTTTTATTATAAGATTAGCACATAAATTAATTCCTAGTTCTAACTTAAGTGCTGAAAAAAATCTTGATAGTTTCAGTTTGGTAAAACAGGCTTTTGTGGGTGCCAAATCTTTGTTAAAGGAAGAATGAAAACCAATATCATAATCCCTTGTTTTAATTTCTGGGATGAGGAGTTATAATTATTTACACTATTTACATTTCATAGAGAATTGTCCTATGAGACAATAGCCTAGTGTTGGTTCATGAATTTGGTGACATAATAATTGTGAGTTCAATCTCTGGGTCAAGCAGTGTGCACCTGGACTCAGTGGAAACAAGGCAAGCAATAACTGAGCAGTACTAAAAATAAGAACTAGAAGAGATATCCCAAGACATAAGTAGTGCTTGTATCTAGCCTAACGCTATAATATTATAATATCAAATGTAAATAGTAATATTATGTGTTATCAAGTAATTAGGTTTTTAAGGCCTTACTTAATCAAGATATAATAAACTCTTTTTTAAGTAAAAACTGAAGAAAGTAAATGAAAAGTAAATGAAATGAGACTGGTTCAAATTTAGTTCTGTTTCTGACAAGAAATGCTTCGGTTAAGTTTTAATTTTGAGGTGCTTTTCCAGGTACAAATTGATGAAACTATGAAATCATTTTGTTTCTCCTCCCTCAATAGGAGTGGATAGGTTTGCCTGTCTTTTGGTTCACACTCTTCCCTGATTTTTTAACAGGAGTAGAGGTTTATCCCTTGTTTCCTGTTTCTTCTACTTCCACACTATACTTCTAATGTCTCCGACAAAACTGTGAAATGTTATTCACTAATTAAATCTTGACCTCTTCAAGTCTAAAGTAAGCGGTTATCTTTCCTGCATGGCCCCAAGAACTTCACTTCTTGCCTTATGCTAATACAACACCACACAGTAAGCCTCTACTATTAGTGACTCTTGGGCCTTGTATTGGGTGAACATTAGTTTAAAAAAAAAACATTATTTAGAATTGTGGATAAGAATTTTGGAGTATTGGTTTGAGTTTATGAAACCAACTGAGAACTATAATCTTCATTAGCTTGAGACACTACAGTGGATTGAAAACTGATTGTGATAAATATATTATGCATTGGATACAGTTAATGGAGGTTTAGAGCCAATATTAAATGAGGGATTATTTTCCAACATTTTTTAACTGACATTGTTTAGTGAATTTTCTTGTAGCTGGCATCTATAAATTTTGTATGTCTGTATATAACCACTTTTTCATCCCCAAGCAAGGCAATAATACCACTCAGGTGATGTGAGTGGCTACTGGGAGTGAAAAAGACTTTAGTAGGACCTGAAAGCACAATCCTAAACAGGAAACAAGGGATAAATATAAGCTTCTACTCTTGTTCAAAAGACTGGAGAGGAGTGTGAACTGGGCAATCCTATTTCCTCTTAGCTGAAGTAGTGCATTGTAGTCAGAAATATTGAGTTAAGATTCTCTTAAAAATGTAAAAACAATTTGTGTGTGCAATTGTCAACCAATGGATAATATTGTGGGCCTGCATTTCGAATCAACTGGAAAAAAATCTTTTTTTTTCCAAGGGATATAACTATTAAAATATAGAGTACTCTCTCTTATTTATACTTATTTGCATGATTAAAAAATTTAGGTACAAAAATTTCCCTTTTGCCCATAATACAAAGAAAGATGTATGATCTGCAAGGGAGCAAATTCAATGATAATCTTTTTTTTTTTATCACAATTTTTCTTTGCATTGTGACTCTCAACAAGTCACTGGATCATCTGCTTACTACTAGAAATCAATTGAAATGACATATTTTTTTAATCATTTGCACATGATATTAAAAATATGAGAATACTACTTTCTTTTAATTTTTTATTTATTTTATCAACCAGTAGTTCTAATTATCTTTCCTTTGCTTATCTTTATATCTGTCTTTCATGCTTTCAGCAAACGTCAGTATGATTGTCCTCATCAGACTCCTACTTCATGTACTTGGCAAAGTGGGGAAGGTGTACTTTCTTTCCAACCAGATGCTTATTATCATATGCAGATAACAGTCTGGAATCGGAAGAAAGATGTCCGCAAGAAATCAGCAATTTTTGCTATTGATTCTTCCTTAATAGGTTTGTAAACTTTTCATTATTCTTCACCAAAAATAAAAATAGGTTGTTGACCATATTAAAATGTTAACCTATTAACTACAGAAGAAAATTTCTTTAACTGTGCAATAGAACTGTAATGAACCATAGAACAGTAATGATGTGAATTCCTGTCATTCACAATTGAACCATAGAACTGTAATGATTGAAATTTCCATCATAGTAATGGGTTAATACAGACTGAGAAAGTTTAAAACAATTTAGAGAGAAACCAACTTTTATGATTAAAAGAACACACAATTACTTAATTTTTATGAGGTATATTTTAAACATCCTTTTAAAATTTTATTTGTGACAGTGATGATACCTTATTTAACGTTTTATAATCCAGATGTTGCATATATTTGTAATATATTTAGCAATGGCATGTCACAAAAAAGCACAAATTTGCTTTAATAACATGACATGATGATTAAATAAAGATACATGTCACAAATCATATAACCAACAAAGTACATGTGATGCTGATGTGGACTTAACCAGGAAATACATATAAAAAATCTAATCAGTAAAGCATTGAAGAGGAGTATTTAATACAGTTCAATCATATGGAGATTCCTAATTTTCTGCCTTTCAAGCATTCATTATTTTCATATGAGATGAGACCCCTGCAATTTGCACTGTCAGACAATTTGAAATAATCTTTGTTCTGCATCCAAATCAAGTGAGGTTTCCCAACTAAAGAATAAAATGTGTTTTCTCATTCCCAGCAACATGAGCCACACAGATGATTTCATTATCAGCAGTCTATATGACTTGAATGATTCTACATTTTTATTCCTCTCCAATTCCTTCCCTGCTGAACAAAATAAATCATACCAGATCAGTAGTTGTAGATGTGCATAATGCATTAAATCACCAACCGCTATCAAAACAAATTTGTTACACATTTATCTTCTATATACTAATGAATATAAATTTGAATGTTTTTAACTGAAAAGAAATAGATACTATATCTTAACAAAAACAAGGAGAAAAACTGAAACAAAAACTATTTTCTTACTTTAGTTGAAATAGCTCACTTTGTCCTCTTCCTCCTCCTCTTTAATTTTATTATACTCTCCTGTGGAGCATAAAGACATAACCTCACCACACTAGTTCCTGCATTGGCTTCTGTAGCAAGTAGGTTTTTACAAGCTGGAATTGCCAACCTATGACCAACCAATTTTGAATTCAATGTTGTCATCCTCCTAGACTGGTTGCCAACCAAGGCTACAGAGTCTAGTTTGCCCTGCACTTACCCTGTAAGCTGTATTTAAAAGATATCTGATAATTTTCTGAATTTTGCTTGGACAATTGCACTCCTTTGTATTTTTGATATTATTGCCAAAACCACAATATTCTTTAGCTAAAAAACTGAAAATTTTTGCTACCAATCAAATGACAAGATTTGAGATAGGTCTCCAGTTCTGGACATAAGTTGTACTATGACTTGACCTTAAGTAAAGAATGCCATGCTTTTAAGTAAGCTGTATGGATCAGAAATAAATAACACCTCAAGTTAAGGATTAATAATGGCAATGCTATACCTAAAAAATTCATAGATTTTTTAAGTTGTTTTAAACATTTGATTTGATAGATTTTTTATTTTTCAGTTCAGAAATTTCACCACAGTTATTGATTGGATTTGGTGCAATAAACAGTTAGGTCTGTATTGCAGTTTTCTTTTTTGAGTTCAACTGCTGATTATTCTGTTTTATGTTTTTCAGTTCAACCAGCTAAATTGACAGGTGTTACTTGCCAAGCATTAAATAGCACTTGTATAATTCTGGAATGGAGCCACCCAAGACAGTTGATGTGTCGGATACAATACCATTCTAATTGGGATGCTGTTGATGACTGGAAAGTAAGTGTTTGTACCATCTTATATGGGATAACAATATATAAATTTTTATACTTCTATCAAAACCATCTTATATGTATATCTTGATATTATTATTCTAGTTGTTTAGTCATTATTTTGATTCATTATTTTGTAGATCTTATTGATGGTACAAAATTTAATCAATGCTATAAAAACAGACATTTTAAAAAAATATATAAACTGTACAAAAGAAAATACAACCACAATGGCAATATAGAACAAAATTAGAATCAGCTGACCAGTTTTCATCCCTTTCTCATCAGAGCTTGATCAAGAAATTTAAATACTGTGTACAATGAGTAATTAAATTGAGACAGCCTTCTTTGTGCAAATGAAAGAAATGTTCATTTGGTCTCAATTTGATCTGTTTAATGTATTTTTTTTTCGGTATCACCCCATGCAAGGTAGTAATGTCACCAGAACACAAGGGGTTACAGGGTGTGGAAGAATTAGGAACAGAAACATTAATAATTTGTGAGAAGAGGAAAGAGTAATCAGGAGGACAGTAGATAGCAATTGATATTGCATTTAAATGTTTACAGATTAAAGTTGGCTGGAAAGCATGGAGCTGGAAAGGAGTTCCACAAGCAAGAAGTGTGAGAAAATAAATTTATAGCATAGAACTTATGGATACATCTAGCCAGCTCAACTGTAATTTGATGAGATCTCAATGCCAATCTATTACTGCACTTAAATTTAAAACTCTAGGTACCATAGCGAAGAGTTCATCCATACAATTACCATTAAAGTATTTATAGAAAATATAGAGAGAGGCAACCATATGGCAGTGGGAAAGTGACTGAAGCTGAGTTGCCAGATCAGGATTGATAATATTGCTGATTCTTCTTTGGGTCTTATCAAGGAGCTCAAGACGAATAGCAGGAGCACCAGACCATATGTGGCTGCAATATTCTAAGCATGAATGAATAGTAGCCATATAGATATGTAAGATATGTGCATCCATATATTATTGATATGTGTGTATTTTTTATCCTCCTTCTTACCCCATTTTCTTTTAGTCATTGGGCACAGTATTTTAATTCCTCAATCAAGCTCTGATGATTTGAGATGAATGAAAACTGATCGGATGTTTCTAATTTTCTTTTCATTTTGCCATATATTGTTGTTATATTTTCTTTTGTCCAATTTCATCTTCTTTTTGAAATATGTCTTTTTTCATAGCATAGAAAATTCTTTTGTATTGCCTTTTTGTTACACCATTTAAATCATTCTATCGTACAGCCTTCACTTGGTATAAAATCCATAAACAGAAATAGAAGTTTCTTAATTTAAATATTGGCAGCAAATAGAAAAGAAATGGCAGTTAATATACCAACCAGTTCAGTTCATTCCCAGCAAAATGAGCCACATGGATAACATTGTTCTCAGTAACCTCTATGATTTAAACGATTCTGTATTTTTATTTCTCTCCAATTCCTTCCCTGCTGAACAAAGAAAACCAAACTGCACTAAATAATCCATACTTGTCTGATTTTTACACGAGTCTGACAGGTTAATATATTCTGCTGTTTTCAATTTTCTCATCTTTCACGGATATTTACTCTTTATTATTTCTTAACAGCTGTTGTTCCGAGGTTCACCCTGAAACAGGGTGGTAGCACCTGTTAGGGTCCCAGCTATGGGCAAATAATGAACCCTCAAACAAAAATTCAATCGTGTGTTTTTTATTTGTTTTTTGTTACTTCTCACAGATCATTTTACTATCATTGGTAAGCAGCACAAATTGGCAATAAAGCATAAAGTTCAATATTTCTGTAATGTAAAAAGTCTGAATAAATATTAGCCTGTGTGTATATTTTGCATAAAATATATTTAATCAGAACAGTGTTAAAAATCTGAATTCATTCTTAAAACTAATCTATGCATTTCTATACAAAATTGCTCTTTCATAAAATTGAAACAGTAATCATTTATTGGTGATATTTCATTTATTCTACAGTTCATTAGCTATTTTTTTTTTATCATAGCTTATGCTTCTATTAAGTGTTATGTAAAGTTTCTGATGTTTGTTTAAATATATGCTATCACTTATCAAGCAGCCAATCATAAGAACAAAACCTCATTAACACAAAATGAGTGCTGTTTGAACAATGTGCTGATTGCTATAAGAAACATTATGTGCAAAACATTTTATATTTTCTTGTTGTTTTCAGGTATTGAATGCAACAAGAAGGCAGGTCTCCATCTGTCACTTGCTTCCCCATTCATTTTACAATGTCAACATCTCTTGTCTTCCAAAACGCACAAAAACTTACCTCTGGAGTGAAGTGACAACATTCTCAGTGCAAACCCCATCTGAAGGTAAATATTTTTCAAATTTATTTTGCTCATATTTGTCTCTCGTGTGTAAAACAAAATTATTGAAAAGTTATTATAATTATGTTTCTTCTTTTGCTAAATAATAAAAAGATTTTTTTTTTTACATATACATCCAATACATGACCCAAGAGCTGCTCATGGTAAAGGCTGAAATTATTATATGGATGTAAGGGGAGGAAGTAAGTGCAGGTTATAAGAATATGTAGGATAGATAAAGAAGGGTGTTAAGATTATAGTAATCAAAGAAGCATCTTCTTGGGTGTCCATTTCACAAAAATAGCAATTTTCAAGAAGAAGCTATCTGAGTGAATCTTCCTTCTTACCAATAATATACAATGGAAATGAGGATGTGTACAAGGTATAGCAGGTCCTAGCTATAAAGGTTTGAATTAAGGAATGTAGCTCATCTGAATATTTGCCACAAAATAGTGAAGTAAGATTTACAAGTATAGTAAAGTAGTCATGTTTACAGAATATTTATATCTGGTCATCTTATAGCAAATAAAATTTTATGAAAGGAGTAAGACATTGGGTATATGTCAGTCATACTGGAGGCCCTGGATGTGCATCAATCATTCCAGTGGCCCTGGATGTGCATCAGCCATGCCAGAAGCACCGGATGCATGACAGTCATACCAAAGGTAAAAACTATTTTAAAGTTTCATACTACAATTTTTTTAAGAATCATGCCCTTTTAAAACCATATAATAATCATCAATGCATATTAATTTATATATTTCCTATCCTGGCTGTAGTTTGAATGGAGGTAAATCAACTTAAGTTAGTAAATTTATACATCCCTTAATCATTTTAATAATCTATACAAATAAAATATATATCTGCATTTAGACAAAATTACTTTCCAAGAAAAATGAACCATTTAATTAATCAGTTCCTTTACTCATACATTTCTTAGATTGCAGTTTTATTTGTTCAAGCCTTTTATGTGAGGCACACAGATACCCTTGTTTATTAAATGATCTTGCTTCAACTTGGTCCTGAAATAGACTTTGTTATCACCATCTTTGTTATTGTTAATCTTTTTTCTTGTGAAAGATATTTCCATTTCATTGTTATATTAAATGCATAAAATTTTTAACATGAAAAGATATTGAGTAAAAAGGGATTTATATAATACCAGAAATAATCAATGAATTATATATGTCACTGAACATCTAAAAAATATAAAGGAAATGAATTAATTAAATGGTTCGTTTGTCTCAGATTTAGTTGCGAATTATTTCTGCTTTATTGATTCTCAATAAATTGTTTGAAGATTTTTGTTTCTTTGCATCTCACTAGTAAAACTTTCTAACAATAGCTGTCATTTTTGATAACACAGGTACACTAGTTGTAAAATAATACTTTGATTTTAGTGTAAAAAGAAAGAAATTAGAAAAATAGGATTGTTACACCATGCTTGATAATTCTTACTCTACAGATTAATAATATATTCAACTTAATGTTAACACACTTTTGTTAATCATATCAATGAATAATATGAGAAGTAGAATACATTAGTACAGATTAAATGGCTGGTTTTATCCTAGAAGCCTTTTCTAAACTTTGAAATAATCCTCTAGAACCAAAAAGAAAGTACTTTTATACTATAGTCTTTACAAGTGGAGATACAAGATATTTCTTAGAAAATTATATCTGTATATTTAATAAAATATTGTGCATATTTGAACCAAGTTCTCTAAAAAGCATAAGGACAGTACATTGGTATGAACATACATGGTCTAATCAAAAGGTATTGGGACTGTTGCTCTGGTAACTGAGCTAAAGTATGTAGAGTGAAACTGCTTGGCACAGATTACCTTGATCTCTGTCACATAAACACACTAACTTATAACATTCTTGCTCACTTCTGTTGTTTATAGCAGTGCTTGGAAGGAAAGTGAGTAGAATGTAGTTGTCTCACCACACCACAGAGGTTCCATCAGTGACATTGGCTTGTGCAGCAGTTTTTGGCAAAGGAGAACATTCCTCAGGTTCAATAACCACCATATTCCTCAGATCTCATCCTTGCAACTTTTTTCCTCTTCAAAAAACAAATCCCACTTAAAAGGAACAAGAATTCAAGAGGAGAAAATCCAAGAGAATGTAACAAGGCAGCTGCTCGCTATCCCAAAAAAGGAGTTCTAGGAATGCATCTATCAATGGAAATGACACTGGATAAAATGTGTGGCTTCAGAAGGGGGCTACTTCATAGGAGATTAAATGCTGAATTGATATGTGTAGAAGTTTTCTTATAGATCAGACTGCATATATTTACATTTTTCTTTTCTCAAAGTGACATTGTTATAAAAGCTCATCACTGATAAATGTTGCTTGATTTGAATAATTTAACATATTAAAGATCAAATTGTCTGTGAAATAGCCTTAATCTGTAAGTGAAGAGCATCTTATCTCTACAGCATATATTTAGAGTATGAAGTTAGGATGAAAGCTTTGCTTCTTATTTACACTTTTTCAATTGTTTGGACTGTTATCCTCATCTTTGTTGTCATATTCACAACATTTCAGCTGTTGAATGCTCTGGCCCTCTTCAGGTCGTTGAAATTTCAAACCCATTATTTCATCCACCAGAGCAGATTGTTCTAGTACCATGTGCCATGCCTCTTCCATGTATTTCAGTTTCAGTTATTTCCCTTCAGTAACTCAACTCTTCAAATTTTTGTTCAACTGTGGCCAGGTATTGAACCTACAACTCTTTGTATCAAGTCATGGGATTACTTTAACCAATGCTTTTATCCACTGAGCCATGAGATATCTGAAAGAGGCATAGCACATGGAACTAGAACAATCTATTCTGGTGGACAAAATAAAGGGTTCAGTTTGAAATCATCTGAAGAAGGCCAGAGCATACAACAGTCAAAACATGGTGTATATGACAACAAAGATGAGAACAACAGTCCAAACAATATAAATTGTTACAATACCTCGTCTCAGAAATATGGACATACTTTGCTTCTTAATATTCATTTTATATGTTAAATCAAATTTTTATCATGAAGAAAAAATTTTTTGATCCAAATGAATTTCCTTACACTCAAGTAAAAATATTGTTTATTTTGTGGTTAAGAAAATGGCAACTTACCTCATCAAAACAAGTGACAGCATGTCATGTGTGTTTATCTGCCAGTGACAAAAGAAGGCTCACATGACTTTTTGCTTTATACAGAGAACATCATGCAAATTTTTGTTCCACTTCAACCTATCACTGACTTTCCCACTTATATATAAGCTGAGCGTTCTAGACAATGAGAGAATTGGTTTTCTTGTTTACTGTGATGTGTGAAAGACAGTTTTGTAATCTACATATTTGTAGATTTCAATTTACAAATTTTTGTTTTAATTTTTGCCACTTCTAGAACTCTTCATCTACAGTTTACAAGGAGAAATATTGAATTATTTAATGTATCTTAATGAAACCTGATTGATAGTTTTGTAAGGTAAATGCTTAGAAATTATTAAATGGGAAGATTTTTTTAAACACATATCTTCCTGGTGTCAACTTAAACTAACATCTTCTTTTTTACATATATTGTGACCAATTTGCTTAAAGTTTGTATTTTATTGACTTCAAATGAGAACTTTGAAAATTTCCTACATATTTCAGTGAAATTATCATTTTGAAAAATTATAGTTTATAATTATAGTTTAGATATATGAAAAAAATGTGGATATGTGTTAAATTATGTGGGTTTTGATTTGTTATGAATAAATAAGATTTCAGTTGCTTTGAACATGAGAATAAAGCATCTTAATCTAACATAGTAGCATTACAATGTTTTAGCATCATACCCATCAAAAATGAGATTACATATGGATTAGTACTTCTACCAATGATCACTTTTGCTAGAAACAATGTGTAGTATCATTTTACTCTGTGAAAAGTTACATGTAAAATATATACAAATACACATTGCATTTTATATATTAGAGTAGGATTCATTTTGTATCACATCTTTATATTTTATTTTTGTTTTATTCTTAAAAGTTCCTGAAAAACCACCAGATATTCCAGGCTCCTACTATACTGTACCTTCAACTGATGTCAACAAAAAGTGTTCAGATGTGGTCATTTACTGGAAGGTCAGTGTTATATATAATATTCTTCAAAAGGAAAGAAACAAAAATAAAGCCAATGAAATAAATATGCTAAATTTTACAGATCTTTCATCTATATATATATATTACAAAAAAGTGTATCAACTGTCTGGCTAGTACTTTAAGTTTAATTCATACATTAATGTGAAATCTTGAGTCAGTTGATACTGTATGCTGTTTCATATATCCACCTGGGCAAACTCAAAATGTAAAATCTTGAGTAGTACGGGCCAAAACCCACCACAGAAATACCTCATAGGTAGTACTCACCCATTACACCAATATTAGAAAAAGAAGATGCACCCAGAAGAAACACCTCTTCATGCCTATCAAAGTGCTTGATAACTAAGACAGATATAAGCAAGAGCATTATACTTTATAAGTAAATTACCCACTATGGGGTGGAAAAATGGCTATAATATATTTGCTCTGTCATGCACACTTTTTTCTCTTTAATGTATATTTGCCACACCATAGTCATTAATATATATATATATATATATATATATATATATATATATATATATATATGAGTGTGTGTGTGCTAAAGTTCTCAGAATATATCAGTAGAGAAGACAAATTGAATAAAATAGTACTTAATCCTTGCCGATGTGTTTTGTCATTCAACTTTATCAAGGAAAGTAATGATAAACAAAAGCGAAATGTGTAGTTACAGGAGATTCAAAAATTTTAAAAAGATTCTCCTGTGAATTAATACTTTTTTTTTTTTTTTTAATAAGTTTGTGTTTTCTATGTTGACAATATGTTAAAGTTCTCAGAATATATCTGTAAAAATCTTAATTAAAATAGGTACCACCCCTTTTTTGCTGAAAAAACAGCATAGCATGATGAAAAAAGGGTCCAAACTTAACAAAAACAAAATTTTATTATGAAAATGCTTGTTATTATTAAGAGGAAAGACCAAAGTGTTCTTTATTATTTTATCAATTTTTTTAATCCTTTCTAGCATGTTTGAAATTTTGGTTAAAAATCTTTTTTTTTTGCATTTGTGGTCAACATAATATTTAGGATTAGTGTTTTAGCACCTTTTTTCCAGTGAAAAACACCTACATTTGGAAATTTTTGTAAAAATCAAATAATTGTCAGATTTTAATGAAACTTTGAGGACTTATTCACAAATGAATGAAATTATTTTTTACATGTCACCCCCATCTACTTACTTAATTTCATGAAATTTTGAGAAATTAAATTTTCATCACAAAATTTATTTTATTAGTTAAAAGCTGGACTCCTTGGAGAATGTAAATCTTCAGTTTTTTTTTAAACTGCTACTCATTTCCTGAAAATCTGCTCTAAATTGTAAAATAAGAAATGCAATAAAGCTGACATTATTTAATTAGAAAAGCTTTTAATTGCTTTTATAAATAAAATTTATTAAGGACAATAGTGTCCTTAATAAATTATCTCCAGAAAAAAAAAACTTTTTGATGATTAATGAATTTTTACAAGAATTTTTTTCATTTTATTTAATTTTAATTATAATAATTTACAATATTTTTTTTTTAAATATTTTAAAATTCTACATTAGCTTAATCTTGTTAGGGGATATTGTTATTAAGTGAAAACTATATTTACAAATCATAAATTGAAAAGTTTAATACAAATCATTTTGCACCAAGATTTTTAAAATAATTTTTATTCTTTTATGTATATAAAATATTATGTAAGGTGCTTATTTTTGAAAGGACGGTCGGCCATACATAACATTATCAGAAAATAAGACCAAGGATTATAGTAAATTTAAAATCAACATTCCTAAAAATAGATTATGGAGAATATTTTCTAACATTTTTAAGATTACTGAGATTGTATTTACTCAGATAATGTGCAATCTCATGTATTGTGTGACCTCCAAATTTTCATTTTATAAAAAATGATTTTATCATGTATATGTTGTGTATCAGGCGAGTTCCTTTTTGCAATAGACTAACCTCTTTTTCTCTATCTCTATATCCCATCTTCTAGTTAAATAAGTTAAAAAAGTAAAAGAGAATGATATACAAAAGTATTGTTAGTAGTGCTATACTTGCTGCATAAACACATACAGCTATAAACAACCGAAAAAGGTGTGAGAACAACCAGGACAGTTGCAGCCCAGTGGGTCAACTGCTAGCATGCAGGGCACTGCTACTGCTGCCACCATCACAACTGCCTCTCAACATGGCTGCTCCCCTCACCAATTGTTACCACTCACAGGTTTGACTGGCCACATCAGTTGTCTAGTTCCAGCATGACAACATATCAGCAACCCATCACTGTCACTTTGGCATTGACAAATTCATGACTTCTCCCAACTCATAACGCTCACATCCTCTGCATCAGCAAAGTCAGATTTGTGATTTCTCCCATCTACTCACGTTCGCACCCTCATATCATCATAGTCAGATTCGTAGCTTCACTAACCACTCTGGGACAACACCTCAACAATCCACAATCTGGCAAAGTCAGATACGGGACTTCTCTCAACTACTCACACTAGCACCCTCAAATCACCATAGTTAGTCATAGTTTCCCTAAACACTCTGGGACAACACCTTGGCTACCCACCATTGGTAAAGTCAAATTCATGACTTCTCCCAACTACCCATGCTCACACCCTCATATAATCATAGTCAAATTCATAGCTTCACTAACCACTCTGGGACAACACCCTGGCAGCCCACTGCCATCACCTCGGCATAACCAACACATTCACTTACCATATCCTGTGACCTCAGCCAGGCCAATGC